>CAIGRO010100102.1:0-16009 GCA_903798355.1 Fraxinus baroniana | reverse complement strand
TATTACAAAACTTGACACCGTACGCTTGCGGCATAAATTTAAGTTATAGAAAATGCGTGACAACTGCACACTGCACACCACCGGCCATAGTATAACACAATAGATACCATCACCATTGCACATCGCACACCACCACAACCACCACCACCTCGCATTGCACATAGTACCGTCGTTAAACACCACTGCACCAAACCAAGCCTCCCCAATCCAACTCACAATAACCGATCAACACCACTACACACTACACACCGACCAAAGCTAACACCACGCCGCCACACACAACACCGGTGAGCACCATACCCAACTCTAGTCAACGCTACTGCACAACCACCATCACACCACACATCACCACCTAACTCAACCACCGTACACACTACCACACCCAACCACACTACCACACCCAACCACCGCACATAGCACTATCGTACCCAACCACCGCACACACCGCACCATCATACCCAACCACCATACATCGTACACCTCCACCATCATCGCAATCGCAAAACCAACACACCATCACCATTAATACACCACAGAATCGCCATTGAACCGTCTATCACAAAACCACTCAAAAAAATAAAAAAATAAAAGAAGAAGAATGGATATGCTTTTTCGACAGCGTTGGTCCCTCCCTGTGACATTGACATTGGTCTCTTGTAGCGGCACCAATCTAGCAGTTGGCAAAGAGAAAGGTGAGAGGAGAGCTGACTGGCGTATGAGAGAGAAAGAGATAGGTATTGAGAAACGTAGAAAGAGAAATGAGAGGGGGAATAATTAGGGTTTGTGATATATTTTTGGTTGTATTAATAATATTAAAATCTGATTTTTGTATAAAGAAATTTTATATCTGATTTTAGAAATATAATGTCAAATCTTATCTCGTTATAAATCCGTAGCATGTAAAAATAGAAAAGCTTACCATCAACAACTTTATTCACAACCACCGACAGTTTAATCCTAGGGCGTGTTCGGTATAGATTAAAATCGGATTAAGATTGAAAAATTAGTCGTTATTGTTGACTTTCATTAGACGAGAGAGACCCAATAACGACTATATTTTCGATTTTAATTGGCTTTTAAGCCACACCGAACATGCCCTAATAGATTTTTTCCTTTTTTAACCACACATTTTTAAAAAAAAAAAACATGATTTCAAAAATTATAATCTCAAATAATGAAGGCCAAACATGAGCTAAATAAAGAATCCCTTGTTTGAGCCCAATTTTCAACGAAGGTATGTTTCGGAATAGTAATTTTTGGAGAATGTATAATAAAAATAAGGAAAAATTTTGAATTTACGTGTAAAATTATTTTATGAGAGAATATATAGTTGAAAATGAGTTTTGAAAAAATTGAATCTAGTAAACTTGTGTTCCATTCTATATGAGCCACATATACTATAGAAATGTCGATAGTTTGTCCTAGCTAAGGATAATATCGCTCATTTGATATAATTAAGAATTTTTTCCATTTATATGTTCAAACCTTGATCAGCCATCTTTCCTTAGTTTAATGACAATGTTTGATGAATAAATTTAATATGAAATTTATCTTGAATGGCCAAATTCTATAACAAATCCATTTGTATGTTGACCGTTGATAAGTGTGCCACTCTTCCATACTTAAAACAATTATTTATGCTTGCAAATTGAGTGGATTTTTACTCAATATAGTATATCATCATACGTAAAATCCAGATTTTGAGGTGCTGGGAGCAAGAAGAAGGATTTTGAGCTTAACTAAAGATGTTCCGAATTAATTGAAGATTTAACTTAATTGCACGAGATTGATAGGAGCAATAACAGGAAGGTCAAAAGTTACGGTAGTGAAATTCAACTTATAAAAATTTAAGTACTGATTTGCACATTTATGGAACTTGAGGAGGACCAGTTTCAAATGATTATAGATGTTCGTAGACCAATATGGACACTTTTGGAAGTTGCGGCATCAATATTCATGATTTGGATCAAAAGGGACCAAAACCGTATAGAAAACTTGTAGGAGATGCTTGTGTGTAAAAGTCTGACGTTGCAAGGGGATTGCAGTTGAGGTGGTTCTTTGAATTTGGCCAAGATTTGGAACCGTTCATTTTGAATGCGAGAAGCTCGTTCATTTACCATTGTAAGATATTAATGGCGCAATTCTACATTAATTAAATATTGAAATATACATCTTCTTAACGAAATTGACCATGTTGACCGTAATATCCTATAAGATCAAGCTACCAATATCTTTTGTCCACCTTCCCGCCACCTACATGTAACCTCCAAAATAGAACCCTTTTAAAGGCAATAGACACTACAAATTACTAAGTAGGAAACGGTTGATCCAAGCCAAATGCTACTAGAACAAAGGAGTAATAGGCCATTTAAGATGAAACTTAAATTCTTAATATAGTAATAAAGCTTCCAAAGTTCAAACGAAGAGTAGACTGTATTTATTACATATTTGGTATGAACTACTAAGCCCATGTTTGGTTCAGATTAAAATTTAATTTTAATTTCATGTCAAATTCAACAATGAATTTTAACTATATATTTCTTAGGGTACATAACTTTTCAACCACACATTTCATCAATTTTTAACAAAATTTACTAAAAATGTGATTTTAATCTATACCAACAAGGGCTAAATCCTCTTTCACATGTATAACATTATTAACCGGTGTCACAAAAGTTAAGAAGTTCAGACGCAAAATGAGACAATGCCAATAGATTAGGACTTCTACTACTTTTTTTCCTTAATTTGGTGCAAATTAACATTCCTCCCCAGTTCTTTCAGTGCAGTATTATGGAGTTTGCTAACGCTTTCAAGGGATAACAAATTACTGCGCAAGGGAAGAAAAATACAGGGAGAGTTTGTTAAATAATCTAATCAAACAATGTATTTGGTTAAAACACCTTCTTTCAATATTTGTTGGTCAAATGGCCTTCAATTATAAAATGCAATAAACAAATAATGTTAAATATCCAAAACACCCTCACCATTGGAAAATACCCCAACACCCCTATCAATTCAATTAAATTCCTCAATTCATCTAAAAAAATCGCTTGTGAACTCTCATTAATGTGCTTGCTATCCTAAAATCTTGTTATTCATTATATTGTTCACCTAATTTGGGTATCTTTTAAGCATTTGAACAAGAATTTGATTTCTATATTATCTACATTGAAATCTCTATTATAGTCATGTAAAACAACAATATAGTCATTACATGTTATGTTCTGTCCGTTATAGATAATACAATGTGACTACTTTGATAATTTAAACATTATAATTATTTTTCATATTACTTTGATATATATATATATATATATTTGAGTAAACTATTTAACTTTTTTAATTTTAAAATCCACATGGTATCATTTATTCATATTATGTTTACACAGGTAACATCACTTGTACTATTTTCATCTCAGTAACGGCACTTGTGTCGTTCTATTGTTTTCATGTTGATTAAGCAATGAGTATATCCCTCAAATTTTGTACACGGCATGTCCATCTTGCAATTTGAATGAGTTTAACTTATCAATTATCGGGGCCCGGAACACTCAGAGTAGTTTATATTCATGTTTATGGACAGAACGATACAAATGTCATTTTAAGTAACGACACTTGTGTCGTTCTATTGATTTCTCCAATATTTTGCTTTTCGAGGGCATGAATGGGTTATGACTGCTTATACGAGTGTGTTTATAGACAGAACGACGCAAGTGTCATTTAACTGCTCTTGTGCCGTTTTGTTAATTTCTCCAATATTTTGCTTCTTTTTCAACGTAAAGACCTCAAACATTGGATCCTTGACTTAAGAAAGTTAAAAAGGTTGATCACGTGAGAAAGAATGATTGAATTGACATGAATTATATGATATCGAATTGGTGAAATCACAAGGCATTGTATTGATTCGTTAGAAAATATAATTAATGAGCACATCTTTCAACTTTTATAAGTGGAATGTCCATCTTGCAACTAAAATAAGTTCAACTTATTAATTCTTGAGGCATGGATGGGTCGTGGCAGCTTGTACTCGTGCATATAGACATAACGGTACAAGTGTCATTTAACGGCCCTTGTGCCGTTCATTTCACTAATATTCTGCTTCTTTTCTAACGCAACGATCTCAAACATTAAATCCACTAATTTAAAAAAGTTAGAAAGGTTGATCACGTTACAAAAAATGGTTGAAGATATATCGAGGCACAAGATATATATTTAAGCAACAACGAACTTTAATAGAGACACAAATCCCGAAGACTTCCCAAAAGTTCCATTATGAATGTGCCTCGTGATGAGAACCCAACTCTATGACTTTTGCACGGATATGTAGTTTCAACATTCGCTGGAAAAAACTATCGTAATCTAATACCTTCATCATTACTTTCCCAATGAACTATAATCAAACAACACATTCCAAAAATCGTATTCAATGAGCACTGTTAAAATAAATCATCTTAAATGAGTAATAATAGAAAGACAATGAATAAAAGAAACTAAGATTTGAAAAGACTGAATCAAATCCATTAACATCAATAAAGAGAAATAACATCAACTCCAACATTTTTGTCGACGTCAACCATGCCCTGCCAATGTTGAAGCATTAGAATATCCAACCAACACATATAATATTTTATCAAATGTCCGAAAATTAATAAATCCTTAATGAGCTACTGCCAAGCAAATAAACAAAAACTCTCAAAAGAAACAAAGAACAAAATATAAAAGTAGAATTTAGAATTCGAAGATATTGAAAAGATCAAAATCTCAATGTCTATATCTTGTAGTGTTTGTTTCCAGACAAAAGAAGTGTTGTTTCATGTTTAGGAATTCAAAATAAATTTTCTGCAAGATACAAGAGGTGCCCTTCTTGCTTCTGTTCTTTGCTTAAGTAGTTAGAGGTAGGATTTTCCTACTACTAATAAATTTTGCCTTTGTTTTTTCACTCGAGTGAGAAGATACTACAGCAATGCTTTTACCTTACTTACTTTTAATGACTTTCAATCTTTTCTCCAAAAATTCAAATCTTAATCCACATCTAAACATCCATGTACATATCTTCTTATAACTTAACTCCAACACCCTTCAAATACCCCCTCTATATTAGTGAACTTCAATAATCTAAATTCCTACTACAAAAAATGCTATTACTGCAACAACGAATACAAAATAAACATTAAAATACTCAAATTTACAGCTTAAAGAAAAATAATATGAGAAACAAATAACTAATCAATTACATCACATATTTACGATTGATATCAAAACAACAAAGGGATTTCATCGATAAGTTTTATTAGTAATTTCTTTATCATGTTGTTGACATGATTTTTGTTTATGACAATTCTAATAAATGAATTTCTCATTAACCCATTATCTTCAAAATTTTAAATGTATCAAAAGTTTATCAATGTTAAAAATATTCAACTAAAATTATACAAAATAAACTATAAAATCATAAATAATCCCTTCTTTATACTTTTCATATTATTTCTACTCCAATTGAAGCACAAAATCACAATTTCAAAATGAAAAAAATTGAAGGAAAAATTACGTTTTTACCGTACCAATTTGTAACAAAGAAAGATGAAGTAGTGTGAAATAAACTTGAATGGTAGAAGAAACACAAGAAATTGAGGTGAAGAAGTAGACGTTAGAGGAAATGATTTCACAGTGAAATCAAAGAAGAGGGGAGTGAAATGAGAGAAATTGGGTGAATATTTTACTATTAATTAAAGGATAATTTTATCATTTGATCAACTAAAATATCTAGAAATTATTATTATTATTTTTAACGTTGGTAAAGGCCATTTCCCCAAACACAATCCAACCCACCTATTTGGCCAAATTTCCCAAACATATACGTCCGGTCCACACACTTCTCTCCGACCACACAGCACAGAGAAACCTCAATCGCTCCGAAATGGGAAGGTGGTTAACAGTCTCATCATCAACAGTGGCTCCCTTAAGATTTTCTCAAAAATTCCCCTTTGTTATTGCTTGTAAGCACCCAAAAGTCTCACTTCCAACGAGTTCCAATGCAAATTCACTGCCTTGTATCGGTTCCAATTCTGGGTTTTGTAGGACGCTGCCCTTTAGTTTTAGAGCCACTAGAATACTGTGCACAAAGGCTGTTTTATCAGCGGTTCCCAATCAGAGTCAATTCTCTAAAGTTGGCGCAGAATCCACAGGGCCCATTCCTTCGGAGCAGCTTCTTCAGGTGGCTGAAACTGCCGCCGAGACTGGTGCTCAGGTTTGCAGCTTACCCTAAGATTAGAGTATTTCACATATTGGAGTAAGACTTGCACATATTTGAGTAAGTCACTTGAGAATTTTGGGTCATAACAATTTATTAGACGAGCTTTTTAAAGATGATAAAAATATAAAATAATATTACAAAAATACTAAAAATGACTAGTTTATAAGTTACACTTTTTCTGTGATTTTTCGTAATTTGATATTGTACAATAACTTTATTATTAATCTTCAAAAATTATCTCATTCAAGAAATTGGATTTCTATGCTAGGATGCTTTGCCTTTCTGTCTTGTGGAACCTCATTGAAAAAAAGAACAACGAATTTTTATGCTAGAATGTATTGTCTTTTTGTCTTAAAAAAAAAAAAAAACTTCTGCCAACTCATAGATGCATCCCATCGAAGCTGGAAAGATAAAACTTTGATCAGTCGTATTGCAAGTGCCTATTACACTTGTCTTTAGCATACTAATTCAACAAATAGGCAAACTTTAGCATACTAATTCAACAAACTTTGGTCCATCCCACCATTGCATTCCAAATATGGGGCTCTCAAAATAAATATAATAAAAAAAAAAGGAATGGGCTAGAGCGCACTGGACCATATGGGGCTCCGCCCATACTTGGGTGTTCTTTGTATCCGGGTATTTTTCTCTTCGAGCTATCTGAGCAATCTAGATGCATCTGCAATGTACCACCTTAAACTATATCTAGTGAAAGAAACATTAAGAGTAGTATTTGTTGAAATAGAATGAGTATCTTGTTTAAGTTTAAAAAATGTTTTGATTAATAGTGGTTCAGAGCTATGTTACCTTTGATCTATTTGGAATTTTTAAGGCCAAAAACTTAATAGAAGTGTATGCTGCAGGGTCTAGTATTTGATTTATAGTTTTCTTCTAAACAAATGAAACTACAAGAAATAAGGCTCTTGAATGACCAAGGAATGCAACTTGAATTGGACACAACACACCAACAGTGTGTGTTTGGTGGTGCTTAATATAGATTTTCCTTGATTCTTCAAGGAACTCGATGGTAGGACGTCGGTGGTGGCACCATATCTATCAAAGGTAGTACCTTTCTGGTAGGTGATCATGTTATCAATCTATCTAGGGGATATCTACAAGCCTGGAAAGTTGTGAGTTCTGTCCAATTAAGAATCAAATTAACACGTCATATGACTGGCATTTCCAAAGGAAAGTCAACCCCATATTCATTTCCCACAACATTACTTGTTAAACACAAGCCTTTACGGTGGGGAGTCCACCAAACATGTCTAGATCATCTTACTGATGAATAGAACCCAACTTCTCCTGAAAGATTAAGCTATTGGGTTTTGAGCCCATGTATATACTGCATGCCATCCTAATTTATTTATTCCTTTAGTACGAGGCACTAACAGCCTATTCCTTAGTTCATAGAGAAACACCCAGCAAAATACATTTATATGAACATGTCTGTTGATGTTGTTGTACGCTTGTCTATTTTGTCTATTCTTAAATGAAGAAGCCAACTAAGAACATAAATCACAACTAACTTACTGCCTAGTCAACTGATTAAGAACCAGCATCTTCTTGGGCATGAAAATTTGGAGTCAATTTACTGCTGTAACTTTCGCTGCATGCATCCTAGCCAATGGAGAGGCTGATTGTTTTTCAACAATTTTATATTTGGTTAAATTGTTTTTGACTGTGATACAGATACAAAAGGTAATGGACAGGCCACTTAAATGAATGTAAAATTTGGATTTTAATTCCGACTTTCTTAATTTTAGGGTTTAGTTATGTAATGTTCATACTTTGAATTTACTTTGGATTAAGTTTATTTTTTTATTTTTTTATGCAATATACTTTTCACATGATATTTTTTCATTTTTGATATTTGCAGATCCTTATTTCCTTTCACGTTGTAATTTTATATTTCATTCAGGTTGTGATGGATGCAGTGAATAAACCTCGAAATATTGTCTATAAGGAAGGACAAACTGATCTGGTCACAGAGTAATTACCATAAATCTTGTCATTGTTGTCATTTTTTTAGACTGCCATTGAGACACTACCTTTAAATTGCACTCCGTCAGTATAAACATATTTACGTTTTTCTTTATTGATCCCAGTTTTGAAGTCAACTAATTTTGTTCTGTTAAATCTTTCTTGTTGTTTTCACAGTGACTATTTATTGCTTATTCGTATTTTTTTATCAATATTGAATTATTGCAGCACAGATAGAATGAGCGAGTCTGCTATTCTGGATGTCGTCCGAAAGAACTTCCAAGATCACCTCATTCTCGGGGAGGAGGGAGGAATCATTGGGGACACATCTTCTGACTATCTTTGGTGCATTGATCCCTTAGGTTTGGGTCAAAAAAACCTTTTGCTTGTCTGGGAGACCATGTCTATGATATGTCTATTAATTTCTTAGGTCCTGGAGGAAATTTGATGTGGAGCTTTAAATGAACTATGAAACTGATTAGTGGCATTACTTAAGAAAACTCAAAACAGTAATGGCTTGTAGTAACCCAGTAAATATTTTCGTTAAAATTATCTAGTTTTGACTAAAATTCAAATACTTGGAAACCATGCTTGTATCTGTAAAGGAGCTTAACGTTGCATCAAGAAATTGTCTTCCAATTGGCATTAACCTCTTGTTGAACCAGGCTATAGCATTGGAAAGTGACGATTTAATGGTAATTGTTTGACTGAATAGGATTAGCAATCACAGGAGTTATTGTCGTATCACCCAATCTTTATGAATTAAGGAGTTGGTGTTAACTTGTATTGGCGAAAAGGCTGCTACATTTTACCTATATAGGATCAGACGTAGCTTGTTCTTTAAGGGGCTATAAGATTCAATATTTTCTCTCTTGTTGATGCTATGTTGTTGCCTACACTATCAGGATGCATATATACACATGAATTGTGGTTGTCTGCACGTTTCTTTACATTGCAACAGCTTCTTCTTGATCTATAAGATTTGAGCATGGTTTCCTTATTTATATCAATGCAGATGGGACCACAAACTTTGCACATTGTTATCCTAGCTTTGCTGTCTCTGTGGGTGTGCTTTTCAGAGGAAAACCAGCTGCTGCTACTGTGGTAACTGATGAATCATTAAAATGGTGACCTTTTCAGAATTTCATGTTTCTAGGCTCTAGCCATTTTCTTATTAGCCCCAGTAAACGTCTCCTGTGTTTTTCTTATGAGAACGCAAGTCATATTATTGTGAATTTTTTCTAGTCTAAATGTTTAAAACTGCAAGTAGGAGATTAAAAAAGTCATTGTAATAAACTTATTTGTTTGAACACAACTTCATTTTTGAAAACATTGTAGGGACAATATTGTCATCTTGATATTTGTTCTCACGTATGTTTCTTTACCATGAACATGAGGTTGACAATGTCTCGTGCATCTGTAGGTAGAGTATGTCGGTGGACCTAAGTGTTGGAATACTCGCACTTTTTCTGCAGCTGCAGGTAGGAGGCCTCTATTCTCAGGACTACTGTAATTGTTATTTAGCTGTGTCTTTGATATACATCACTTCATAATATTCCAGGCAAAGGTGCAACTTGTAATGGTGAAAAGATTCACGTGAGTCAAACGGATAAGGTGAGTCATCATGTAATATGATTATAGAATGGCTTACTTTGAGTGGATGTTTTCTCCTTAACTCTTATTATTTTTACTCGGTTCTTAAATATTAGTGCTTCATTATACATGAATTGTCATTTTGGAGTTTGTACTAATGGTGAGGAATAGTCTGCCCATTGGATTTTGGAACGGCAGCAACACTGGCGCGAGGCCTGACGAGGGTGGGTGAGGGGCCGGCATCACTGTTCCGTCACCGGAGATGGGTGGGTCTGGAGGTTCAGGCGGAAGATGGTTGNAAGATGGTTGAGTGGCTGTGCGTGTCTCCCATAAGAGAGAAGGGAGAGAAAAAATTTAGAGATTAAGGCCCGTTTGAGCCATATTTTTTCCTCATTAAAATAAAAAATATGACCGTTATCTATCACATCAACATTTAAATTCAAATTTTCTATCTCTTGTGTGTCCAATAACGACTATATTTTTCATTCTCATTTTAAAAAAAGTTGGCTCAAACAGGGCCTAAATTCCATTTCCTGCAAAATTATATTAACTACAAAGCGAGGAGTAATAATACCATGTCTGTTGGAAGATTGGTTAGACAAACAAAGACCAATTGAGAAGATGAAGAAGCTCCAGTGGATGCGAGTGAATGGAAAAGGGGGTTAAATTTTTTTATATATCATAGTTTTGATAAGGCTGTAGTGGATGTGGGCTTTTGTTATTTTTACGAATCCCATTAGATGTTTTATTAGGTAGAAATGCACGGGCTTGTTAGTTTAGGCGGTAGAGTTGGGGTTGACTAGATTAGGCCCAATATAGTCAGTGCTGCACTTATTTCTGGGAAAAAAATTGAAGTTTGAAAGACATCCTTGTATTCGTGTGTGAGATTTGGACTCTTTTTAGTCATGTTCCCGTATTCTATATTTTAGAAAATAAAAGATCTGATGCTTAGATATGTACCCGTACCCGAGTCCAAGCATCATAGGTTGTGTTCTATTAGGGAGATTCCTTGGGCAAGTGTTCGACATGGCATGCGTCGTGTTCTATATTAAAAAATATAAAAATCATGATGATATATAACTATGAAATATTAAAGAATTTAAATGGCGTGTCAGCTTCCTACTTTTTAGACATTCACTAATTACCATGTCCATGTCATGTCGTGTTTGTATTCGTGCAACTCTATCTTCCAAACCATCTTTCCATTTTTCGGGGTAGTGTTAGAGGTTTTTATTTTTTTCTTTTCATTTGTGGTATTTCTATTAGGTGGAACGATCGCTTCTGGTTACTGGGTTTGGGTATGAACATGATGATGCATGGGCTACCAATATAGAGTTATTCAAGGAATTCACTGACATCAGTCGGGTAAATTTTTTTCCGTTTCTTTATGGTTTATTTAATGATGCATGGGCTACCAATATAGAATTATTCAAGGAATTCACTGACATCAGTCAGGTAATCTTTTTTTTTTTTTTTTTTTTTTTTTATGGTTTTTTTTTTTTTTTTGATATTAAGGTTTCAAAAATTAAGTTTTCCTGGTGTTTTATGATTATAGGCACCTACATCAATATGTATTAGCAGAGGCCTAATATGGTGGAAAAAGACCATTGTGCCCAACATGATAGAGATTCATTCTGCACTTTTTTTTTTTTTTTTCATTTCTTTATGGTTTATTTTAATTTTTGTAATTTTACAGAGGCTTTATGGTTTATGTTCATCAATACTGGATAAAAGGACTTTCTGTGATGAATTCCTTTCACTTCCCTGCCTCTCTCCTTTGGCATGTGTATGTGTAGGGTGTGAGAAGGCTTGGTGCTGCTGCAGTGGACATGTGCCATGTAGCTCTGGGAATTGTTGAAGCCTACTGGGAGTATCGTCTTAAACCATGGGATATGGCTGCCGGTGTTTTGGTAATTTCTTGTCCTCCAGTGTTAATGGGGAAAACACTCATGAGTCTCATTCTATGGGTTGATGGACACTTAGATTTCAATTCTAATTTCTTGGTACACACGTCCTTACAATAATACAAGTTTGGGGGCCAGTTTGCCAAAAAAATTAGAATGGGGGCCAAGTCCCAATCGACCAACAGAATGGTGACTGGTGGTTGTAATTTCCCCACTAAATGTAATTTTCATGTACACTCCAGTCCCTTGCACGTGCTTCACATTGTGGACTTGAACTATGTGGAATAGTGGTAGAAATGTGTGGTGCACAACATGATGTTTGATGGGTGGGAGGGGTGAGTGTACAGGGGGAGGGAGGGAGGGAGAAGGCAGGCAGGGGTCTAGGTAAGGACAGTGACCGTGGAGGTGGAAGTGGAAGTGGAGAATGGGATACAAGGTGGAGGTGAGGAAAGAGACAAATACAAAGGGATAATCGATTATGACAAAAAGAGGCTTGCTTTATATAATTTTGAAAGGTAAGGCTTTTTTCAATTGCTTCTCTCCAACTTGTCAAGAAACTACCTTACTTGATGATAGATCATTTGTGTTAGTGACAGACACCCCTTGTCAGTTTCTTGGGTTCCTCTTTGAATTTCAACAGCTTGTGCTTTTAATATGGTTTTCGTATTTCATCATGAGAAGCGTACCTTATAAGTGGCAGTATTCTTTCTGAGCTTATCCCTTGCATAATGTAAAAGATGTCTCAAATTAAAGATGGATGCATCTAGAGCATTGCTTTTGTTTACTCTTTGCTTAGTTTCTGCTTAATTGAAGTAATTCCTATACTATTGGAGATAAAGATGGGCACTTCAGAGATTTTATGAGGTTCTTTTACATCCTATTTATGAAATTATGTTCAGGGACTATTCTTTTGCAGTAATTTATCTAATCTCACGCTTTGAAGCAGATAGTTGAAGAGGCTGGGGGAACAGTTTCTTGCATGGATGGGGCAAAATTTAGTGTATTTGATAGATCTGTCTTGGTATCCAATGGTGTGCTTCATGCCAAGGTTAGTTTCTTCTTTAGTTTGATCTGCTGACTTCTATTTCTGCGCTCGTGTTACTGTGTAGCTTCTGCTGTTATAAATAAGACAATTACTTGGTTCTGTAAAATTAAAAATCACTATTAAGTTACTTTTTCTATTTAGTCAAAGTCAAACATTAGTTTTAACTAGATTTTCACAATTAGTACCCATTTATTGACCACATATTTCATGGGCCCAATACTATTCCTCTTAAAAAGTTACTAATAATTTTATCCGAACACTCCTGTACATATTATTTTCCACATCTACTTCTGCATCTGAAAATCATCTCTGTTTTCCTTTTTTTTTTCTTTTTTTTCTTTTTACCTTCTCCTTTCCCGTGAATAGAAGGAAAAGATAATGATTTATCTCAATTATTAATGAACATTCATCATTTTAATACTTAAATTTTGATTCCTAAGTCAATTTTCCTTCTACATCTCCTTAACAAACTATACATCTCCTTAACAAACTAATATGATCCCTTGAGAAAATAAATTGGTCCAATAAACTCCTTTTAGCATGTACTTGCTTTTCCAAACCAGATTGTTGGTGCATAAGATCCACATTTTACCAATAGAATAATTATGCAGCTTCTCGAGAGAATTGGCCCAGCAACAGAGAAATTGAAGAACGAAGGAATTGATTTCTCATTGTGGTATAAGCCAGAAAATTACCACACACAACTCTGAGAGAGATTCCTAAGGTTACCAAGTCAAGTTTGTAACTGCTGTGTCCAATACCACAAGCAGTTTTCTTCTGCCAGAGTAATTGAGAGATTCGCGAACAATTTGTAGCTGTTTTGGGTTCCCATTGAACCCTGCACTCCTGCGTGCAGGAGAAAAGTCTCTGTAAGAATAATAAGGACCCAAGGCCGTTACCATAGATCTATGGTAATGATAGGAATGGTGTCAATGCTGGTGAAGACATGATTTTGATGTATCATAAAAACTGGTAGGGTTCTCTTTTCCATTGGGATGAGTCACGTTATTGAAGAACGCATTAGATTCTTGTATGTCAATTTATAAAATGGAACTTTTAGCAGCAGCCCCCTGAAGAAATGCAGCATGTTTTCCTTCTTCTTTCAGTTCAAGAATGCACCAGGTTACAGTCAATCATATAACCATTTTTTTTTTTAATATATATATTAAGGATACGTGTATTGGTGAAATATAATATTTCAAACTGTTTCAACGATTTCCATAATGATGCTACAACTCGTCGAGATTCTGTTTATGGATTTGAGCTTTTTTAGTGTTGGAAAGTTTAGCTACTAGTGATGGGATTGCAACGAGTGCTGCAAGTACCACGAAATGCATTGTTCAGCACTGGGTCATCTGCATAATGAAACTCAACTGATCAACGTGATGATTAAGATCGGTGAAGGCATCAAAGTAAATCATTGGATAAAGACCAGAGAGCCTCTTCCTAATCCTACCTTTGGTATCAGATGCCATATTACTTTTGAACCATTCTTCGCTTTTGGCATTCATAAACTTATACGGTCCTTTGTTTGTTCTTCCATGTGTTGCACAAATCTAAAGGTCAACATTGTTTATCAAAATTCGAATTTATAGGGGAGGTTCCAAGAAGAACGATGCTTTTCTTTTGTTTATTGCCCTCGGAATGCAGTGCCCTCTAGAATGAGAATTAAAGTAAGCTTTCAGATGTTAGTACTTTTCTTTTCATAGAGGAAAGCTATAAAGCCTTATTGCTAATTTGCTTAGACCAATTTCCAGAACAGTGATATCTAGCAGCTCTGGAGAAACCAATAGATTATCAAGACCAGCAATGTTTTTTAACTGGCTAAAGGTCTGGGTTCTAAATACAAGGCATTTTGTATTTTCGTGTTACCAAAAGCCCTTTTATCCATCTTATAATGAGTTTATTCTAGCTCTGCATGCTCATGAGTAAACCATGGCCGGCCAGCGACTACATAGAGAAAGAATTGGGTTTGAGATGACGTCTTTCTAGGAAGAACAAAAAGCAATAGTGGTCGCTTTCTTGTTGCTTTTATCAATTACTAGTGAAGAAAACGTGCGTTGCACATTAGTCATCATTGTTGAACATTTGTCATCACAGTAACCTAAAAAACACGGTCAAAATTATATTTAAGGGAGTGGGGGAGTAAAAATTATCCAATTAGAATAATAAAAAAGCTTTATGTAAATTGTTAACAACATTACAATTCGAAAGTTTCGAAGAGCGCATACGAGTCGGTTTATCATCGAAGAGGACATCACCCATATCAAACTGAATTTTGAGAGACGTGATAGAATATCGTAACGGGTGAGATACAATCAAACTCTCACGGTATGTAAGTTAATAACTTAAGAACATCTACCTAGTATGAGAATGAAATTGAAGAGTCGCATAGGCATATATTAATAGGTAGTGAATAAATGTACCACTTCAATTTGTGTTACATAAATGAAAGATTTAATGCAATTACATTCTTAACAATCATAACGGGCTATGTTAGTCTTGGTCCTCCCCGTTCTAGTTATTTCTACTTTAATTTTATAGTTTTGATAAATCGAGGCTTTAGGCAAGACATGTTCCAGCCACCTAAGCCATCCTTTACTCTATTTACCCTACATTGATGCCACCTTCACTTGTTGGCAAATATTGTCATTTCTCATCTTATCAATTCTAGTGTGACCAATATTATCATTTCACTTGTTGCAGATAACAAACTATTTAAAATAAAAACACATCCAATCTCAAGACACTGCTTCCATCTTCAAGCGCAGCACTTTTGATTGCATAAAACAAAAGAGTAAAAATGAAACCTGGAGACAAATGAAGCCTTGGAAAGGGCAAGAGGAGATAGAGAGGTGACGAATTAGGGATTTAAGGAGTTCCTTTATGTTCTTGATGGACGAAACCACTTCCTTTTTAATGTTTGGCATCCACAGCGAGTGACCTTCAACAACAGACAGAGAAAAATGTTTGTCATTACACCCACAAAATAGTGTCCTCCAATGGAGGCTCCATCATGCGATTAACACCTAAATTTCTGCAGAAAATTACTATATGAGCACTTCAATTGATGGTGAGAATTCAGGTATTATAGAAGGAATTCATATAG
This sequence comes from Fraxinus baroniana, assembly GCA_903798355.1. NCBI lineage: Eukaryota > Viridiplantae > Streptophyta > Magnoliopsida > Lamiales > Oleaceae > Fraxinus > Fraxinus baroniana. The sequence goes on along the minus strand of CAIGRO010100102.1, from coordinate 122 downwards.
ACCAAAAATTTGTGACTAAATTGCAGTTGTCTAAATGTGGGAGACAAGTAAATTTCAGATGCATATGCTAGTATTTACCAATGAAATGCCCATGATAAATGAAATGGTTGCAAGCCAACCTT
>CAIGRO010100096.1:0-13633 GCA_903798355.1 Fraxinus baroniana | reverse complement strand
ATATATGACTGAATTTTAAATCGTTCATGTTCGTATGTAATAACGAGATACAGATATCGTTATTACGGATAGACCATCACGTATGACATTTCTTACTTGTAAAATAAGTAGCTGATCTTACAACTTAAGGTGTGGTGACACTTAAATGAACACGTTGATGTTGAACAAAACATTGGAAACCTGTTGAGGAGATTCCATATGGATAACTATATGAGTGTCAGTGGTTAATCTCTAACGTTCGGTAGTGGAATTAGTCCTTTGACTTGAGGTTATCATAGTGCCTTATTTGAGGACAATCATACTTTGGTGATGTTGGATGTTGCTCTACCAATGGTCGATAATACGGAATCGTTCTGGTATGTAAAGAATCATATGAAGATTGTGAATGATCAGTAGATGATTCGTCACTCTTAATAGTAGGAGATTATGATCTACATTTCATTCAGTTAAGTTAATAACGAAATCCTTGGCCAAGGTGTACTCATAAGCTGAAAATGAGTTTTCGACTTACATTGACTTAGCCCTTGTTTGGTACACATTAAAATTTTCATTTTCATTCTTTAACTTATATTCAACCACATATTCTTCAATAAAATAATATTTTTCATCACATCAATAACACTTCCTTATCTTTCAACTACACATTCTCCATCAATCTAATATTCCAGAATACATTCTTTCAAAATAATCTAGCTCAAACACACCCTTGGAATGAAAGATATGATCGATAATTGAAATTGACACATCCATATCTCGTAATTGATCGAATCATATTGACGAAAGAATTATAGTTTCACGGTAAACGAACAATTTTGATTTTGTCATACCACGTGACATTTTTCGTCACATGTATTCTTTGGCACATTATTAGATGTCAATCTGGGACGACGAATATGAATTTGTGATAAATTAGGGTATTTTAATTTATCGATCTTGATTAGATCAAAATAATAATCCACGTCATTAGGTATCGTGATCAGGAACATGATGGGTCACACATAAAAAGGAGAACTATAAGAATGCGATTTTAATTGATTAATTAACAAATGTTGTACAATTAATTAATTGTATTGTTTGTTAATAGGTTCGAATTAATTAATTCATGGACCAAATTTAATTAATTGAATTAATTAAATATTGGACCGTGTTAAGCTTAAGAGACAAGCTAATCCCATTTGGACTTATATTAAAAAGCTATTAAGGTTTCAGAAAAATAGAACAGAAAATAATTCATATTTTTGCTAGTACAAGAAAAGAGAAACTCTAATTCTCTGATTCTTGTTTCCTGTATGGATTTTCATTGGAGGTTGGACAATTGGACAGTTGGAATTGCAGTTCGTGATTGTTCGTATTCCAAAATCAGCAAAGGAGTTTGTAGAATTTATGAAAGGTACAATTATTCTAAACATAATTTCTATCTAAACACAAAGCAGAACCGTGGTGGGAATTGAAAAATATTTATTTTCCACTTTACATTTCCCAACAGTTGGTTCAATGTGGTTTCCTCTAAAAGCATTTTCGGAATTAGAAGTTCTTTTAGAAATTAGTTTTCAAATAAAAATTGAGGTAATTTCCTTAGAATGCTCTTCTATAGGAAGTAAAATCAAAAGTCATGTTAAACGGGCTCTAATAGATTTTTAAAGCTGTTTGTTTGACATTATGATTACTCGTAACTGTGCAAGGGATGAAAGGAAAAGAGAAGGGTATCTTAAACTGATTGTTATTATGAGTGAATTTGGCTTATACTTTGCATCTTTGACTTTTCAGTTTTCACACAGCTCATTTCTGAGTCCTAAAACTAGGATGTGACACGTGAATTTTGCATTTGATTTAATTGATTAGTTGGTTGGTACTTGGATTGTGCTGTAAGGAAATGACAATAGGAGATAATTTAATAGTTGCAATGAAATTGAGTCGGGGGAAAATTTTGATAGAATGATATTTGAGTGGATTACTCATATCTGGAGGAATGCATCTGGAGAAATGGTAGGCCAGAACGTAATCTGTTTGTTACTTGTTGTAATTGGATGAGGTGCGGAAGTCTTACTTGTTCTTTACTTTTGTTTGTTGGATGAGTAGGAAGGTTTCTGTATGTCTTCATGGAAGTTTCCAGTACCTGCAGTACATGGCATGTAACTTTATGTACATATAATAGAAAATCTAATAGCCTCTTGGAATGCGTTCTCACTTGGAGCAAAATATAGGTCATATTTCCGGTACTCGACCTTCTATTTTCTGCTTCTATAGTTCTATGGGTTGAAAAGTTCTTGGTATAGCGCAGATGCTTCTGTCCTGTTACGAATTAATCAAACAATTGTTCATCCTGTAATTGTGTGATTCACCATTTATACATAATTTGGCTCTGTATTGACTTACAATATCTTTCTTCCATCTTTAAATTTTTTCACTTATATGCTAAAATCATGTATTTCAACTTTCTCGCATATAGTCATTTATTAATGTGAATCCGTATCTGAAGGCAGTGGATGCAAGAGAAGCAGAGGAGCTGGTGCTCGGAAACTGGAAGTCTCATGCGGCCACAAAATTCATGTCTGTTCTTGATGAAAATGAAGTATTTTTCCCTATAGTTCAAGTTGGAAGTCATTGGTCTCAGTGGATAACTGTCAAAAACCCAAGCCAAGATTCAATTGTGATGCAGCTTGTTCTTAATTCTGGAGAAATTATTGATGAGTGCAGGACATCTGACACTCTTATGCAACTGCCTTCATCCAGTAGTTTGGTGGGTAATAAATCAATTGCTCATACAAGGTATGGTTTCTCAATAGCAGAGAGTGCAGTGACAGAAGCTTTTGTTCATCCTTATGGTAAAGCGTCCTTTGGCCCAATTCTCTTTCGTCCCTCTAATCGATGTGAATGGAAAAGCTCAGTTTTGATAAGGAATAATCTCTCTGGTGTGGAGTGGTTATCTTTGCGTGGATTTGGGGGGTTAGTTTCCTTGGTCTTGTTTGATGAGGCTATTCCTGTGCAAGGTTTAGAATTTAAGTTAAACTTGCCAACTCCACATAGTTTTTTGTCTCCAGACATGTCACATTACATGGAAGACAAAAGTCTTGCCTGTTCTGAGCCTTTGATAAAAGAGCTGTACGCCAAGAACACGGGAGACCTTCCTTTAGAGGTAAAGCGAATTGAAGTTTCTGGAGCTGAATGTGGTATGGATGGGTTTCTAGTAAATACTTGTAAGGGTTTTTCTCTTCTGCCTGGGGAATCTATAAAGCTTCAGATATCATATCAGACTGATTTCTCTACAGCTACAATAAAGAGGGACCTTCAACTGGTTCTGGCATCAGGGATTTTTGTGATTCCTATGAAAGCAAGTATTCCCATGTCTGTACTCAACTTCTGCAAAAGATCTACATTCTGGATTCGAGTTAAGAGATCCATGGTTGCGATTCTTTTTTCCATTTTCACATTGTTACTGCTGCTCTGTTTCTTATTTCCCCATGTAATGGTGTTTGGCTTTCAAGAATACTTGTTTAAGAGTGGGAAAAGCTTCATCTCCACTGTGAGCTTTGCAGAAAAATGTTCTAATGCGCATCACAATCCCAAAAACCATAGCAGGTATCCCAAATCCCAGAAAATGAGTGGCCTTATAAGCTCGAATGGGAAAGACTTGCTAGAATCTGATGGTCGAGCTGGTGCCCGGAAACATGTAAATCCATCTATGGGATATCAAAAGCAAACCAACACTCTATTGAATACTCAACAAGAAGCGATATCATCACTCTCTTCACTGTCAAAACCTGTATCAGTTGAACGCCCTGATATTCAAGATGCATCACAAGCTGGAATCCTGACAGTTAAAATTGGAAAGGGGAAGGGAAGAAGGCGACGGAAGAATAAGAGTTCCAGTACAGCACTAAGTGGACTTTTTGAAGTTTCAAGCAGTCAGAGTGGAAATTCTACACCGACCTCACCCTTTTCACCTGTCACATCTGTGGAAGCCAAACATACATTCACTCAGGTAGCTGACCAGCAATGTGATAAAAGCACATTTACAGAACCTCACTCTAAGGTAAATGCATTGGGGGCTGATCTTTCTTTGAATCTTAGCAACAGTAATTGGTTCTTTTCTGCTCGAGAGAAGCCAAGTTTAGCAAGAAAAGTGGCTGGCAGAGCTGTTGAAATGACTTCTGCAACCTTTCCTATTTCTGGAAGGGCTCCCCCACATTTGACACGTCAATCTCCCGTTTTGGCTTCAACATCTACAATTGCTTCACATGCCCGGGCTCCTGGTTCCAAACTTCATGATAAGAAACCGGATAAAATTGAGCAAAAGATGGGGATTGAGGAAAATTATACTTACGATATATGGGGGGATCATCTTTTTGGACTTCCTTTGACTGGTAGTTCAAAGGAGGATTCTAGTCTGTCACCTCATGCCGCAGAGGGCAGCTCTGAGAGCTTCTTTCTGAGTGGCCCCCAAACCCTCATGACAAACTCTCAACTACAACCTGTAAGTGCTATACTAGAGGGTTAATAATAAACTTCTTAAGTTCTATTTAATTTTGTGTAGATTCAATCTCTTTCAAAAAAAAATTAACGCGTTTTTAAGTATTAAAGCAACTGAAACCATGCCTGAGTTAAACCAATAAAATTAAGTACTTCTAATTCAGCAATATCAGTTCCATTGGATAATTTTTTTAACCAAGAAATTAACAATATAATGCCTTGAAAAATTTGGTCACCTGTAATATTGAATTAGCAATTTTTTTGAGTGAATTCACTAGATTGGAAAATCTATGCATTATTATCTTGACAACTTGAAGGAAAACAAATAATAATAGAGAAAACAATTGTCAGGAGAATGATACTAAAAAGAGCTTAAAAACTGTTGCATGGTATAGATCAGAATAGTTTGTATTTATTCATATTTTAGTGTTTTTTAGAGCATATAGTTGTATATTATTAGTTTTTGTTGTAATTTTCTCTTATGTGGTGAGGTTAATGTTTAAGGTCAATGATCCTTTTAATATTATAAGAATTGATAGATTTAATGTATCAATTATCGCATTTTAGTGACTGTATTCAATCTGTTATTTATTTTAAAACTCGATATGCTATAATATGAATTATTAGTCATTCTTTTATTTGTATTATGTAAATATGTCATGTATAGATTTCTTAGAATAATTTGTAGGTGATTTGGGTGGTTTCTTTTGTAATTTCTCTCTGGAATTGTATACAACATGTAATCCTTCCAGTGAAAAAATATACAGAAAACAGAAATTTCTTCTACAGTTCTCTTTATCTTTTGGCGTGAGAGCAAAGTTTTGGGTTCAAGACTCCTTGCAACCCATTTAATACAATTGTTCACGTGTCTGGCTTTGATAGGAAAAAAATAAACCCCTCCTACATGTGGGGGGACGTGTTGAAAATAATATTGTTTCGTGACATGAACCAGAATGCACTGTTTCGGCCTTCTCAAGGCTGCTTTTGTCCTCCTGTCTATCGTGTGCTTGTTTGTGCATGTGTGCGTGGTTTTGGAATCTTAGAACTTAATGTAAGATTGATTGATGCCTTAACAAATGTTAATAGTTTGAAGTGTTTCTTACTATATGCCATTTGAATTGCTTATATGTAAATTAACTATTTTGGGCATATTAATCTGACGCAGTTCTTAGTGCTAAGCTTTGATAGTTGGCATAACTGAGTCCACGTTTCCCATTTATTGATNAGCTTTGATAGTTGGCATAACTGAGTCCACGTTTCCCATTTATTGATGCATAGCATGTTGGATAACGGAAATCAGATAGCACCGGTCGGTACTAACAAAGAAAAAGGAGCTACAATGTTCATAATTTATGGTTTTGTTTGCGTGCTAAAGCATGCACTTTGAGCCTAAGCGGACATTGCGTTTTAAAGATTGATAGGATGCTAATGTTTGTGTTGCTTGCGCTAAGGGTCGTCAAAACGGTGTTTTCCAAGCTTAGTTTCACGTTATGTTTCTCTTCCAAACAACGAATCCAAATGACTACAACCCACAACCAACATTTCACCTCGATTGCTTCTCAATCTCACCTACAAAAGATAAGATGATGATGATGATTTATATCCACAAAGACCAATGAAAGAGAATGGTGATGATTTATATCCACAAAGATGAAGGAAGCAAGTGCTGGTTTTTGGAATTAATGGCAGCCGGATTTGTCTCCACAATGCACACACGTTTTCTCTCTCAATAGGATAGCCGTGTTTTCTCCTTTCACACATAAATCATCGACAAAACGGCAAGGGCAAGAAGCCATATATATAGGCTAGGTTAGGCTTTAATGGGATCAATAAAAAAGGTTAAATGAACCAAGATTTAAAGTCATCTATTAATTGTTTAAGTTACTTCCAACGGCCCACGTTGTTTTCAGGTTGAGTCTTTGGACTTGGTTTGTGGTAATAATTTAATCCAATGTTTACATCATTGCCTGTATTCATTGGGTATCAAAACCCAAAAGTTTGGCTATGAGAAATTAATGTTAGAATGCTGTGACTTTCATGTTATAATGGCTGTTTATGACTTGACATTATATATACATCCTGTTGCTGTTATGTACCGCAAGTTTTTAAAACCAAGTGGACAACTGAAGATAAGGTAGACTTGAGCTTCTTAAGAGTGACGTTGATGGGAGAAGAGAGTGCCGGTGGTGCCAGTTGACGCACGCTCGGAAATAGCCGGCAAATGAGGAAGGTGAAAGCACTTGACAGTGATTCCTTAATTGGTATTTTGAGCGGACCATCTTCTTTTCTCCCTGCAGAAGCTGGCAAAGACAAAATTTCAGGTTCGAAAATGATATGACTATCCTGACAAAAGGATGAAGTCTCTATCATTTATTGTTGTTGTCTCGGTACATGCATGTGTGGTCATTTTCTCTTATCCTATTCTCTGGCTTCTAGAATTTCGTAGGTAGTAACTATGTGTAACGACAATATAACAGCAAATGACAGGGACTGTTCTATTTGTGGTCTCATCTTTATGGGACCTTGATGACATAACATTGATGTCACACACTTCTTGAAAATAGAATCCGCGAAAAACCAAAACCAATATGGGCATACTCCAAAAAAGATCTCTATCGTAGGTCATCCAAACAACGAGTATCTATAATTGATTCAATGTAAGTAATAAATAGTGATGTGAGTGATTGAAGTTTGTGATTTTAGTCGGTGTAAGATGAACATTTGTTGTTTTAACATGTTTTTTAGCTTGAATTTTTAGCAATTTTCTTCTATTGATGACATCATATTATTGTTTTATTGCTTCCTTGGATCTGGATAGAAATATGCAATTTTATTTTTTTTCAATTACTGGAATTCACATAAAAGATTTGTTGGGATTTATATGAATTCACAAATTACAAACAAAAGGAGAAAAAAAAAATCAGCATCCACAAATGTGTAAGAATCTATTCCCTTGCTCATATCAATTATGGTTCGGGTTTTGTTTTGTTTTGTTTTTTTTTTTTTCTTCCAATTTTTAGAGGGTGTTTGATGTGGCTTAAATCAGATTGTTAGTGGATTGTGATAGAAGTTTTTGAAATGTGTGATTGAAAAGATGTGGGCCCATAAAAGATGTTGTAGATATTGATTGTTTGACTTTAACTTATATTAAAATCAGATTTAATCCTACCCAGACATGCTCTTAGTCAGCAACTTTTCATGAACGAGTGGGTTTAATTATGTCAGGTCGCTGAAGTTTTGGGTAATTATGTTAATAGTTATTGGAGTTATTTTCTTACACTAATAGTCATTCAAGTTTTTAACTATTACACTAATGATCATTCGATAAGAACAAATTAACATTAAATCTCATGTGGCATCATAAAGTGTCAACATGACATCAAATAATGTTATTTATCAAGTCAATGTTGCAAAATTTGTTGTTTACAAACAAAATGTGGGTTTTCTTACAATTTAAGTCCAAAGAAATAATCAAAATTAAAGTTAATGGGTATAATTTTCAAGTCTTCAATTTTGTTGACTTTGTGTAATGAATAAAACTGACTGGTGACACTTTGACACTTAATGGTGTCATGTAAGATTAAATATTAACATTTTTTATTTAATAATCATTAGTGTAACAATTATAAAGTCGAGTGATTATTATCTTAAGAAAATAATATCAGTGACAGTTAGTATGGACATTTTTCAACAAAGATATCATCATTAAATTAACCAAAATTTACCTAACATGATAGACCAGAATGAAAGTATCAGCTTATGCAAGCAAATTTACCATTTATTTTTTATTTTTTATTTTATTTTATTTTTTTTGCTTGGGTGGTTTTTCGTTGTCCCGCCAATCACTAAAGTGGATTCCATCTATTTAAAATAATGGTTAGGTTGAGTTGGCAAATGTGACGTTAATTTCTTCACATTTGTGCCCACCTTGACTAGCAAAAAGTCCTTGAACATTTCGTAGTAGAAAGAAAAAGTCTTTAATACTCGGCTTCTTTCGCTTATGAGTTGGACATGATGCATAAACTTGAATTTTCCAGGGACCATCAATTTTCTCCCCCTGCATGAGCTTGCAAAGAGAAATTGCAGCCTCGAAAATGATAGGATCATTAATTGGCTTCTAAATGGCAAAGAGTATTAATATTTTTGTCTTCAATAATTAATCAGGAGCACAATGTCACAGCAAATGTGGACAGGGACCGGTCTATATGTGGCCTGTAATAACAAAATCGATGTTAGAAGAGGAAATTGAGGAAAATTAATGGTTTCAAGTCCCCAGCACAACACTAAGATGTGATAGAGGGTGTGTGTTAATGGACACATTCCTAAGTTTTCTTTGCAGCTCTAGTCATGGTCACTTCGATTTGAGAAGTAGTGACGAGTTGGGATTTGAATTGTCATTGCACGCTTTTGTGTTTAGACATAGATAGTACTTTTGACATGTTGATGAGCTTTAAGATTTAGCAATTTTCTTATATTTTGAAGCTTGTTGGTAAAAATATTCAATGTTTGAGATTTCTTCTGCAGGGTTCAACCGAAATGAAAATCGAGAGTTTCTTGCAGAATGTTACATAATGAATATGATGTGCAGGGATATTTATGTCATTAGCAGAATGTGGGTAGGCTCGCTCGGGCAACGGGCGGGTCCGGGCTCGAGCCGACGCCCCAAAATGGGGCTCGGCCCTAGCCTCAGCTCGGTCTAACCGAGCCCGACTTGGGCTTTTTCGGAGCCGAGTCCGAGCCTTCGAGCTTTTTTACCATCCTGAAGTTAGATTAGTTGGAAGTTAGTTAAGCTGTTAGTTTCTTCAGTTGTTGAGAGTGTGAATGTATATATAATCGACTGTACACCTCATTATGAACATGATTTTCATTTCTCTTAACTCACACATCTCTTGTGAGATCTAGATTTCCCTTTCCCGCTTTTTTCCTACATCTTCTTTTCTTTCTCTGCTTTAGCATATTCTTCATGGTATCAGAGAATTGAAAGCTTCCATCCATGGCTAATAACTTTGAGAATCAAGTTGAAGGTGAAGATCCACCCATTGCTGCTCATCGAGTGATGTCAAATCCTTCAAGTCCATACCATATGCATTATGGAGACAATACAGGGATGCCGATTGTATCTGTTATCTTATCTCATGAGAACTATTCAACATGGACTCGTTCAGTAGAGATGGCACTTGGTGTGAAGAATAAAGAAGGTTTCATTGATGGCTCCATACGTGAGCCTCCTGCTAGTTCGCCTCTTCATGTTGCTTGGCGTAGGTGTAAGCACATAGTTTCATCATGGATCTTCCTAAGGAGCTATATCCTAGTGTTATGCACAAGGAATCAACACGTCAAATTTGGTTGTAGTACCTTGTATTTTCATTGGTTATCCTCTTACTCAAAAGGCCTACAAACTGTATAACCTCATTACCAATACTACCTTTGTGTCAAGGGATGTTATTTTTCATGAAACATATTTCCCTTCCATGATAATACATATTTGGATTCTTTTGGTTCCTCTAGTGACGATGACCTTAATCACTCTCATGATCCTCTGTTTCCATCTCCTACCAATCTCATATCAGAACCTATGCCTCACACTCCTTGTCATGCTTCTATTGTCTCACTTCCATCAGTGCCAATCTCACAATCCAGTACAATGATTTCATCTCCATCACCACCATTAGGCCCTAATCCACTTTGCAGGTTTATTAGACTCAGAAAGAATCCTAGATACTTGCAACAATTCCATTGCAACTTAGCATCTTAGACAAATTCTGTTCCATTTTCTGATAATCTTCATGCTCTATCCAATACACTAGGATATGACTTACTTTCTATTAAACATAGGGCCAATGTGCTGTCACTATCCATCACTAATGAGCCTAGAACCTACAAGGAAGCCTCTCAGTCCCCTGTATGGTGTGAAGCAATGGACAGTAAATATCAGGCTTTAATTACAAACAATACTTGGACTGTCACTTCCCTTCATACCAACATGAAACCAGTTGATTGTAGATGGGTATATTAGGTTAAACTCAAACATGATGGTACTGAGGAAAGGAAGAAAGCTCATCTTGTGGCCAAGGGATTCACCCAATAAGCTGGGCCTGATTATCAAGAAACATTTTCTCCAGTGGCTACGTTAACTCACTTAAAGCCCTTTTAGCAGTGGCAGCAAGCAAAAATTGGCACTTGCATCTGCTTGACATCAACATTGCTTTTCTTCATGAGGGACCTTGAGAATGAAGTATACACGAGGATGCCACCTGGGTATAAGCAGCAGGGGGAGCATGGTGAAACCTTGGTATGCAAACTCAACAAGTCCATATATGGACTTAAACAAGTATCACGACAGTGGAATACTAAGATGTCTTCCTTCATCACTTATCAGGGATTTGTCCAATCAAAATCAGATTACTCACTCTTTAGCAAGAAAATGAGTTGCTCATACACTTTATTGCTCATCTATGTAGATGACATGATCATAAGGGGAAATGATTTAACATACATTGAACAATTTAAAAGGGGTCTTGATAATCAATTCAAGTTGAAGGATTTGGGAATGTTGAAATACTTTCTAGGACTTGAAGTTGCAAGATCCTCAAAGGGCATAGCTGTGTGTCAACGTAAATATGCCTTAGAAATTCTTGAAAATGCTGGTTATTTAGGATCCAAACCTATAAAATATCCTATGTTGCAAAACCTAAAATTAACTAAGGATTAAGGTGAGCGGTTGAGGACCCCAGTATGTATAGGAGATTAATTGGAAGGTTGTTATATCTAACAATCACTAGGCCTGAAATGTCATTCTCCATACAAGTTTTAAGTCAATATTTGGAATCTCTTAGAAGGCCACATTTGGAAGCTGCATATCATGTTCTTAGATATGTTAAAGGAACACTGGGACAAGCCTCTTCTTTGCTACAGATTCGAGTCTGGAACTTAGAGGATTCTGTGATGCTGGCTGGGCATCATGTGTGGATACCAGGAGATCTGGTACCGGTTTCTGCATATTCCTTGGGAGCTCTTTAATATCTTGGCGATCGAAGAAACAACACATTGTCTCAAGATCTTCAGCTAAGGTTGAATATAGGGCCATGGCTGCAGCAGTTTGTGAAATTGTTTGGCTCAAGAAGGTATTGGCAGATCTGGGAGTACAACATTCTAATGCTGCTCTTCTATTCTGCGACAATCAGGCAGCGATTCACATAGCCAACAATCCAGTTTTTCACGAAAAGACTAAGCATATAGAGTTGGACTGCCATTTGGTGAGGAAAAGGGTGCAGTCTGGTGATATAAGAATCATGCATTTGTCCACACAAAATCAATTGGTAGATTTATTGACAAAGGCCTTAGCAGGAGTCAGGTTTCAAACTTTGTTAATCAAGATGAGTGTGTTAAATATCCACAAGCCATCTTGAGGAGGAGTCTTGCAGAATATTACAGAATGAATATGATGTGCAGGGATATTTATGTCATTACCAGAATTCAATTAGATTAGTTGGGAGTTAGTTAAGCTTTTAGTTGTTAGTTTCTTCAGTTGTTGAGACTGTGAATGTATATATAATCGACTGTACACCTCATTATGAACGTGATTTTCATTTCTCTTCACTCACACATCTCTTGTAAGCTCTAGATTTCCCTTTCCCGCCTTTTTCATGCATCTTCTTTTCTTTCTCTGCTTTAGCAGATTCTTCAAGTTTCGTGGTTAAAAAAATGTTGAATCTCGTCAGAATCATATTTTATCAGGACTCTTCGATGTAAGTTCCTAGGCTTGCAAGTGTGAGAAGGGCAGATGATCAAGTGCGCTTGTGTGTGTGTNGAGAGAGAGAGAGAGAGAGAGAGAGAGAGAGAGAGAGAGAGAGAGAGAGAGAGTTGACGAACAATATATAAGTTCTGAAACTAATTCCAAAATTTCTTAAATTTTAACCTACAAGTTGATTCTTTCTTCTCATTAAATTTGAATTATGTAGATAAAGATAGTCATCTAATTCTTAAAGTTCTTATTATATTAAGCTAAACATGACTTGATACAATTAAGAAAGAGAAACGCATTATGTAATTATCTTTCACTATGTTCAGTTTAACTACTAAATATATGCATTAACAGTTAAAACACTGAACAAATAATTAATTGCAATAAACATCGATCACATAGTCCCATCCATGTCAATAATTTTGTAATTTCTACTATTAAAATGTTTGTAAAGGAGAAAGATGCAAACTTATATTAAAATGTTTGTTAAGATTTATACTCCCAAACTTATTTTCGTCCTGATAAAATTTAACACTTCAGCATATCATATATTTTAAACAAATAAAAAATGAGTCGGGTATCAGAAAAATAAGTTAGCGTATTCCCATTTGTTATATATTATAGTGTGGCGATGTCTCCAAAATATATTATAAGGACAATTAAGGGAATAACAAGTTCGGAAATTCAAATCTCAATTTAGCTCGAAGTGATTGAGTTTAAGAACTTTAACTACAAATATATAAATTATTCTTTTATCTGCAAAGTTTAAAATTAATAAGTTGCTTATTAAAATAAATAGTATTTTTTATGCAATAAAAAAAATAAAAAAAATAAAGAATTCACCTAATCCTACTTTTTAATATATGATTCACCTAATCCTACTTTTTAATGATAACAATAAGTTAATAATATTCCAATGCGTTGGGAATGTCTCAGAATTCTATTAAATTATAAGCTGATTATATCACTTTCTTTATTAGATTTTTAAATCACTCCATAAATGAATCTGTACAATGAAAACATATTTAATATAAAAATAAAGAATAAAAAATGTGAAATATTTTTTGTATATTATCTTATATGAACTCGTGTAGCGTCACGTATCAAATATGTGTTTTTAACGTTAAAAAACATAGTGAATAAAATGAACTAATAAAAAAAATGAAATTCCTAAAAATGTTAATTCTCACGAAAAACTAAAAAAATCCAACAAATAAATAAAAGCGTTTGCTTAGCATGAATTATTTGAAAATTAAATGTAGATTATTTGAAAAATATTTTTTTTTTCTAAAATTAATTTTCATTTGCACATTACCGTTTGAGCCAAATTATTTTCTTATTAAAATGAAAAATATGACCGTTATCCATCACATCAACCTTTAAATTCAAATTTTCTATCTCTTATGTGGGCCCCAATAA
>CAIGRO010100067.1:0-13284 GCA_903798355.1 Fraxinus baroniana | reverse complement strand
CAGTTTTTCATAATGACAAAAAAAAAATGCATTTTTAGTAATTTCAAAATAGACACTCAAAAGTCAAAACACAAAATACAAAATGAATTCAAAACTCAAAACTGAAATACAAATAGAACATCTCCTAATTTTTTAAGTCAATTTAAATTGTTTTCTATGCTAAATTAATAATGAAAATTGGGCATAGGCTCATAGTCCAACCTTCAATGGGGAGGACTATCCAACAAAATTTTTGTTTCTGAATTGTAAGCCCCTAGGACACATTTTTTCAAGTGGAAATTACATAAAAACAGGCATTTAATTTTTCAAATTCAAAAATTAGATCTTAAGTTTATTTTTTAAAAAAATTAGGTATTAATTGAATTTAGAATTAAAACCCAAATTTATTTCCATTCCCCCCCCCCTCTCTCTCTCTCTCTCTCTCTCTCTCTCTCTCTCTCTATTCTCTTTCTCTAAACACACCAGACTTCAAATATTTTCCCCATTCTCTCTCTAAACCTACTCAATGCCTCCATCCATTCTCTTTCACCTTCCCGTCACCACCGCCGCCTCTTTCGACCACGAACTCCTCACCTTTCCGTTGTCGCCGCTCGCCTTTGTTACCCGGCCCCATCACCACCGTCAATCCATATCATTGGCCAGGTGCTTCAATCGCGGTGAAACTGTGTGCGACGCAATAGGAGCTTCATTCACTCCTTACCTTCCTGTCGTCACTATCCGCCGTCATCGCCCAACCTCATAACTACCCTCAATCCATTTCACCATTGCGCAAGTTGCGATGCAGATCCACCCACTTTGGCGACTCTTCGCAGCTGAAGCACCGCGACGTTGCGTTGTTGCACCGACGGTGTTTTGTGTGGTGGCTGGGTTTGTGGTGGTGGACCTGACGATTTTTTTGCGGTGGCTGTGGTGTTGGATTTGGCGGCTGGGGTGGTGTGGTATTTTGTGTGGTGGTGGTTTTGTAGTGAAATTGGTGGTTTGTTGGTGGTTGTGGAGGTGGAGGTGGTGGTGCTTCTGGCAACGGAGGTTTGGCGACGGAGGCGGCGGTTCTGGCACACCAGGCAGTGCTACTGCCGGAGGTCGCAAGTGTTGGTGGTGGTCACCAGTTATTTGGTCGACTGTGACCATTAAATTGGTTAATTTATGACCAATAAATAATACGTGACCAATGAAAAAATGATTTGTGACCATGAAATTATATGTGACCTAAAAAATTATTAATTTGTGAACGATAATTTAATTTGTGATTGACTAATAAGTTGTGACTCATAATATTTGTGATTTGTGACCTGTGGCCTATTAATTTTTTGATTTGTGACCTATGAAAATTTTAATGTGTGACCGTAAAATAATTTGACCTGTAAATTTTCTGATTTGTGATCGAAAAATAATTTGTGATCAATTAATTTGATAAAATTTGATCAAGAAATAAGTTGTGACACATACGTATATGTATACGTGACCACAAATTGTATAATTGTGATTTTAATATATTTAATTAATTAATAAATACCTTATTTTTGCAATTTTTAAACTTAATGCCTGAAAATTGATTTGGTGATAGTTAAAATCTGATCCATGAATTCTTCCATTATTTCAATATTAATACATTCTTTCAAAACTCATTTTCAACCATACATTCTTTAATAAAATAATATTTTTCATCACATCAATAGTTTTTCCTTACTTTATAACTACATATTTCTCATCATATAACTATTTAAAATACATTCATTCAAAATATTTTATTAAAAAAATATTTTCTAATATACCATTATTGTTAACAAAATTAATCAAAACCATAGAGACTAAATGTGTGTGTATATATAATAATTATTTATAAGCGATCTCCACCATTCTGATTCCCATGTAATATTCTGATCCAAAGGCTCGGAGTATATTGAATCAAATAATAATGTTGCTAAAATGATTAAAAAATTGTTCATAAAGTAGTTATTTGACATATAATTAATCGATTAAAATATGTTTAGAGAAAAAATTATGCTTTAAATTAAGAAACTAACTTAATTTTAACCTTACAATTAGCCTAACACGCTAATAATTTCTTGGATAAATTGTACTTAGCTTCCGAATTTTTTATTTTCTAATACCTCAGATCCCAAACCCTAAAAATCTGATCAATTTTTTATTTTTAATTTGATTTAAAGCAAAAATAAAAAAAAATAAAGTAAAAGAAGACAAAAATAAAAAAAATAAAGGAAAAGAAGAAGTAAAACTAGAAAAATCGGGTGTTTTTCATTTTTACTTTTACCTCCCTCTATATGTGCATGTATACCTTCCGAAATCTGCAAGAATAATCGGGTGACCTTTCTTTATTTTTATTTTGTTTTCTCTTTTTTCTTTCTATATTTATTAGTTTTAAATCAAATTAAGGGTTTACCCAAATTGACATTTTAACGGCTATATTGATGGTTTCATTGTTAAAGGACCTTAGATGCAATCATTTGTAAGGTTTGAGATCCCGTGTAATAGAAATCAAATGATAAAAATCACATCGTCATGACCTTCAAATATACGGAATTCCAAGTACGACTTACCCTAAGGGCTTGTTTGATATTACAAATTTTTCATGGAAAGTTTTTCTCTCTTATACCCACACGTGCAAATTTTCCATGAAATTGGGGAAATTGTTTTCCCATCTTTTAGGTGGGTTTTCATTTTTCATTTTTTGCAATTGAAAAAAATTCTAGACTCAATGGTAAATTTTTTTTTTTTTTATCATTTTTATGGACAATTTTCATACAAAACAAAGTCAAACGAATGGTATTCGGTATGATAATTTTTTAAAAATTTATTTTATTATTATTGCAATTGAAATAAGTTCTAGACCTAATGGTAAAAGAAATTATCACTTTAATGGACATTTTTCATGAAAACAAAATCAAACGGACACCAAACTTTCAACATTTTTCAGGTGAAAAATTATATCAATCAAATACAATTAATTACAATTCTCAATAAAACAATTTTTAGACAACTCACTTCCCTGAAATTCATTTTCTTTCCACCCATTTTCCACATTTGCAATAAAACGAACCCCAATTTGTTTGAAATTCTTGGACACATTAATAAGAAGATTCAATGATCTCAATATCCCGCTTTCTTGTCCCAAAAAAGGAATAATAAACTTTAAATCCTTACTTTGTATCAATAAATAGATCTAACAAATTAAAAATTAAACCTTTTCGCTCAACTCTTTTGCGTTAAACAATCAACTCTTTTGTATCAAGCAACCTAGTGCGTGTTTCAGTCGAACTTAAAACACTTATTTTACATATAAATTTTAAAATAAATAATTTTTGTTTGTCAATTTTAAGTTGCATAAAAAAATTATTGAGAAAGTTGGGTTTTTAAGTAGTGATGTCAAAATAAATAATTTTTTTCAAAAAAAAAAATAACTTATCCACATGATAATATGATGTACCAATTTTCCTTAAGAACTCAAAAGGTTGCTATCTTTGGAATTCCTGTACAGAAGAATAAGAAGATTCATTGATCTCAAAACCCTACTTTCCCGTCAGAAAACAGCACTAATTAAAACCCTAAACCTAACCCTAAGTTTATAGAGTAGAGAGTGACTAATTTTGACAAACAAACAGTGTTTTCAAGAACAAATTATATGCCCCATTTCGAGGCGGCAACAGCCCTTTTCCGGCGTTCACTCCCACCACGCCACCTTCACCTCCACCTCTTGAAACTATCAATACATTTTCTCTGGATTCTCGTGTGCTCATTTTCCTAGAATACCCTTGTTTGTCCACCATAAACTACCCAAATTACCCTTGATGTTTCTCTGTTTCTCCATTTTTTAGTGGTAATCTTAAATTTATTTCAACGATAAAGATTGGTGGGTAGGTGAGATGGGGTGGGGATAGCAGGGTGCAGAAATCACACACAGACATATACATGCACTGTAATCGCAGCTTTGCATTGACCTGAGGCAGTTGCGGTTGGCACTGCAACTTCTGTTGAGAGAATTCAATGAATAACTCTTAACTAACTCTGATAATTAACCCATTAATGTGTGTGTTGATAATCCAGAGGGTTTATCTTGGATCGACTGATTCAACAGTGTTAACATTCCAAGAATATTGCATCAGATTATTCAGTGTGTTTATTTTTGATTTTGAAAAGAACACGACACAAAAAGATTGTATTGCTATGGATTATATATATGTCATTTTTAAATAGATATTGGTTAGAATTAAAAATAAGTAAGTTTCTTGAGAATCATTCTAATTATATATTTTATATAATTGAAGATAATCTAAATAAATATGTATTATTACTTAACAATTTGAGCCCACTCCCGATTTGACGCCGAGCAGAATATTGATTATTCTGCAGACAGATTTCCGTTGACAATTAACAGGGAAGATACAAGAGAAAAATCAAGAAACAGGAACAGTTCTTTATTAATCAAGCAATGAATTCGAAAATAACTCATAAGCCGGGTTATATAGCTCAAAAATTATAATTATCGGAATTTTACCAAAAGTAACAAAATCTCAATATTCATACCAAAAGAAAGTACGCAATAAAAGAAATAATATCCCAAAAATCTGACTCAAACCGAGCTCATAATTTATGTTAAAAAGGTAATCAAAATATTACCAAAAAAGGCACAAAAATAACTAAAATTAAGAATTCGGAAGGGAGAAGTGAGAACAATTGAATTTGGCCTCGAAATCGATACACACCGAGCAAAGCTGGGTGACAACGACGTACGCGCCGAAAAAAACTTTTTGAATTGAGGTCACGAGCATGATTCTGATAACCGTAACCAAAGTTATTGTCAAAATACTAAAATGTGTTACAAAGTCTCCGATTAGGAAATGTGGTCGATTACTTGTCATTATTGCGCTGATCCACCAACTCATGGTACTTCAGCGTCATTAACGAGCTATCTGACAACTCGATCTGACTCAGATCCTCTTGCATCACAATTTGTAGAACAATATAATTTCACTTTTCCATAAATTAAATAAACATATTATAATGTAACCTTTATACAAAAGTAGTGCACCTATGCTCCGTTAAATATAAATCCACCATGCTCATGAAAGATGACAGAGAACGGTTCCGTTTGGGGTACATCAAGGGACCCCCTATTGGAGGGAGGGCCAGCCTACACTCCCTCCAATAGGGGGCCGCCGGGTTAATGGACACCCGAATGGAACTCTTGATGTACAAATAGCATTTTCCGACAGAAAATATCAATCTAGAATGTGCTAGAATCGTAAACATAATCAAATCGAAACCCAACTAATCATTTGTATTAGTCTGAGGTTGCTAAAAAGGACGTTTCGTGTCGATTACCCTAGGTTTAATTTATATTGTGACCACCCGTGAGATTGACGAATTATTTGAACTATGAATTTATTGTAAATTTCTGTGATGCATCAAGACATGTATACAAATCGGATAACGAACGGACGAAAGACTACGAAGGTCCAATAACAAAAGTTATCTGACACGTGGCAGCCACATTCCTAGGAACCTTGCCGCAAAACCTGAATCGGCATTGGCGGTCTATAGATAAAAAATTAAATGCACGTTTAACCCTAACCGGCTGCTACCGAATCCCACCACCCTTACTCATCAAATACCGATATCTCACTCTTCACATTTTTCAACATTCATGCATTTATATATACTCTATAATATATTTTAGAGAGAGACAACTTTTGTAGAGAGCGAAAGAGAGAGATAAGAGTATAGATTGTTCTTCAATCTTCACTGGCAAGTCAGGTATTTCTGATTTTCCTTTTTAAATGCTGTCTCTTTTTGGAGTTTTTTTTCAATTTCCGACTTTAATGTATATATTTTCAAATTTAAAAGTTAAGAAAATTTGCATGTGGGTGTATAGTTTTTTAGAATTTCTTGTCCATTTTATCTGTTGCTAGGGTTTTAAATATTGTGCGTAAACACACACACACTGCCCACTCATATATATATAAGAATAAATTAAACATTCTATGTATTATTGGATTTCTTGTTAATTTTTCTAATATGGTGATCGAAAATAGAGATGATACGGGTTAATCACGGCTAATACTGCTTACAATATATGCATCGAAAATCATATTTCTACGTCCCTTTCAAATTATTTGTACTGGTGTTTGAACTGTCTTTGACTCGACCTTTGAGTGGAAGACAGCAGGCACAGAACCAAAGAGCTACACTGATGTACAGAATCAACTTCTAGTTTTAGTGAGGACGTGCAGCACTTTAAAACAAATAAATAAAAACTATTTAAACCTTTTGACGAGTGCGATTTCCAATTAGATGGTCAACAAATTTCTACTTGGAAAACACAAAACAAAATCTTTTAATCTTTCTTATTCTCATATTTAATTGAGCACCTTTGGTGTTATTTTGAACTAGAGTAAGTTTTACTCCTTTTCCCACTACTTTAATTATTCAATATGTCGGATATTTCTTATATTGCATGTCCGTACGCATTTATCATCAACACGTGCGGTGAGGGGGTAGGCATTTAAGGATAAGATCCTATGTTTAGGGCGGATTTGATTTCTGGTTCTATTTTCTTATATCTTTTTTGCCAGTTTTAGCTCAAGAATACTGGTTGCGCGAGTGAAAACAAGAAAATAATAGGGTGAGTTAACTTTATATGGGCTGTCAAATTTCAGTCCAAGATATGATTTTTACAGTGTGGGAATGCTGGGTTTTTGGGGGTCATTATTTACGCAGAACGAGGAAGAGAGTCCCAATAACCAAGTGGGGTTGAGGGGTATGGTGGGTGTGAGGGGGTGGAGGATTGGATTCATCCAGTTGGAAGTGTAGGTTTGTCTTAGTACAAAGACTGAATTTGGACTGGACCACAGCGTTTGGACTTAGTGTAGTCTGTACATAAACACACACTCGTGCCCTTTTTATTTTATGAAGTAAATTTATTATATTATTGGCCTGTTTCCCTGTTTAAAGTGTTGGAATTTGGTGATCAGAAAAAGGGTTTGGTTTGGTAGGGGATGGACTTGAGAGAGATGTAGAATTAAATACAAGTATTTCTCTTCATTTCTCCTTTTTTGCTCTCCTTTTCTCTCCCATTTTGTCTATTTCATTCTTCTGCAAGCTCATAAATATTTTGGGAAGAGGGATAAAGAGAGTGTGTGTGTGTGCAGTATATTGCAGACTTCTTCATTAGGGTAAATCTATGTCAGTTTCATTGTCAAGAATTCTTAAATGATGCCTTATATATTGTGTGACCAAATAATATGTATATCATTGTAGTAATCTTCTGTGTTTATTTTTTTCATCTGCAGGAATTGATCACCAGTTAAATTTATCCCAAAAGTATTAGTGCAAATAGGTTCCATGAATTCAAATAACTGGCTTTCTTTTCCTCTTTCTCCCACTCATTCTTCCTTACCACCCCACCTACAAGCTGCTCAATCTAATCAGTTTTCTTTAGGGTTAGTGAATGATAATATAGACTCTCCATTTCCAGCCCATGGTAAGTCTCCTGAATCTCGCATTTTTCTATTGAAAATCTAAGATTGTGCTTGCGAACGTTATGTTATAAGCCCGACTGATTATGAGAGTAACTTGCAGAGTGGAATTTGATGAACAATCAAGGACACAATGAAGTTCCAAAGGTTGCTGATTTTCTCGGCGTAAGCAAATCTGGAAATCAGTCAGAACTCGTACCTTATAACGATATCCAGTCGAATGATACGGAGTTCTTATTCTCGACTAACAGTCTTGTGCCGGTGCAACATACCACAAACAACTATGATCTTCATGAGAATCCTCATAACATGCAATCTTTGACACTTTCTATGTGTAGTGGTAAGGGTTCAACTAGTGAAACTAGTGCCATTATCCGTGCAGCTAGTGCTGATAACAGTAATACTAGTATTGTTGAAGCTACTCCCAGGAGGACTTTGGACACTTTCGGGCAAAGAACATCGATTTATCGAGGTGTAACTAGGTAGGATTCTACCTTTCCAAATATGTCATTCTCTAATCTTCAAAAATTAGGGATTTGATTGCATGGATCGAGTGACATTGCTTCTTCGACTCGAATCGAGGAATCCCTTAAATATGATGCAAAACTAGCTAAATCATAAATTTAGTTTTGGTTTGTAATTATAGGCATAGGTGGACAGGAAGGTATGAAGCCCATTTATGGGACAACAGTTGTAGAAGGGAAGGTCAATCAAGGAAAGGTCGTCAAGGTATAACAACGCTGTAGCTATATATGACTGTTAATTTATTTATTTACTTATAATTAATTATCTCAATTGATTGCTAATTATTTTTCTCCATTTTTTTTTCCTAATTTGTGTACTGTCATTCTTCATCATCTGCAGTATATTTGGGTGAGTTAAATCATTTTCTTTAAGTTATATGGAAGAAATAAAATTTAATAAGGTTTGATTTACTTACCTTTTTTTATTTTTTTGCCTTCAACAGGTGGGTATGATAAAGAAGAGAGAGCAGCTAGGGCATATGATCTAGCTGCACTTAAATACTGGGGAACATCTACCACTACAAACTTTCCAGTAAGCTTATTTTTGTCAATATAAATTTTGGATCGACTATCAATAATTTTTTCACCCTCCATTCCTTCCTTGTACAAGTTATAAATATATAAAATTATTAAATTTAGCTATAATCAACTGGTGAAGAATACAGAATTTCTTGAAAATTTAAGGATATGTTAATTTACAGCTCTAGTTATAACAGTATTCATTGTATATAATTGCAGATCAGCAACTATGAGAAAGAAGTTGAGGAGATGAAACATATGACTAGACAAGAATTTGTGGCCTCAATCCGAAGGTAAGAACACCTGATATTAATTATTTGTATATATAATTACTTATTGGATGAAGAAATGATCAGAAGAATAGTTGATTTTTGACAAGTTGAGAATAAAATGACAAGAGTAAGATTTTGTCACAGACTGATCCGTTTTCAATCTTTGTACTGACTGCTGCTAGTTTTGAATCTTAAATGAAAATTTAGTGATTATTTTATAATTATTTGCCAGTTTTTTTTGCTCTTCAGTCTTAATTAATAATTATTCTGTTGTTTCCAGGAAAAGTAGTGGATTCTCCAGGGGAGCATCAATGTATCGTGGAGTAACAAGGTATTAAAAACCGCTTCTTTTCACTTAAATTTCTTTCTTTAGATGCTTCCTCCTCTCTCTCTCTCTCTTGCGCGTGCGCCTATCTGTATTTCTATATCTCTTTATCGATCTCTCAATGTGCTACCTGTGAGTAGGCATCATCAGCATGGAAGATGGCAAGCAAGAATTGGGAGAGTAGCCGGAAACAAAGATCTTTACTTGGGAACTTTCAGTAAGCAACTTGATTATCATGCATGCATAAAGCATTAAATTAATTTGCAGTCAGACTTCAAATAATCTGAAATGTTCAAGATTAATCCGTAATATGTACTTACAAGTGCAATAATAAATAAGAAACATGCGTACACAAATTTATTGTGGTTCAAGGTGATCTCACGCTTCACGCTCTAAAAAAACCACCAATTTAAAATTCCTATATATGTGGTAGGAATATTAAGTCGATATGTAGTCGAGTAGATAAGTGACAGTCGGATGTCAATTTATACATGCATGTTGTAATAAAATCGTGACCTCCTTAAGCATAAATTGAATGTTTTTACAGGTACTGAGGAGGAAGCTGCAGAAGCATACGACATTGCTGCCATAAAGTTCAGAGGCCTTAATGCAGTTACAAACTTTGAAATGAATCGTTACGATGTTAAATCCATTCTAGAAAGCAACAGTCTTCCAATTGGAGGGGGTGCTGCAAAACGCCTCAAGGAAGCTCAAGCAATCGAATCTTCAAGAAAACGCGAAGATATGATAACTTTAGGCTCAAGTATTCAATATGGAAGCTCAAGCTCAGGCCCTCTGCAGGCTAATTACCCACTAATTCAGCAGCCGTTTGAAAATGCACAGCCTTTACTAACTTTACAAAACCAGGATTTATCCCTATACAATCAAGAATCTCAGTACCAAAGCTACATCCAAACACAACTCCAATTACACCAGCAATCAAATCCTTCTTTTAATATGCACCAGAATAATCCCTTCTACAACCATTATTTTCAAAATAATCCAGTTTTACTTCACGGGTTGATGAACATGGGATCCTCTTCTTCGGTTATAGACAACAATGGAAGATCAAGTACTGGAAGTTACAGTGGAGGATACATTGGAAATGGGATTGAAATGGGTTCAAATAACTCCATTTCTGCAGGAGGGGGTTCAGCTGAAGAACTTGCACTGGTTAAAGTTGATTATGATATGCCTTCTGCTACTACTTACACTGGATGGTCGGGAGACTCAGCGGGTCAAGATTCAAATCCATCTGTTTTTACAATGTGGAATGATTGAGAATTTTTCGTTGAGATCAATATTTCAAACTGTTTGTGGGATCAAAGGTATGCTAGGAACAACTAATTACTTACTGTTTTATATGTTTTTTTTCTTGCTGAACACATTGAGAAAATCACTGCTCTACCTAATGAATATTATTCTTGTTTTTTTCTTTTTTATATTAATGTTTTCAAGTAATTTATGTCATTTGTGATACTTGTTAGTTTGATGCCCTTTTCGAGTAGTATTTTGTAAAAGGATTTCGATTATTTGCGTGATTACAGTTTGAAACAATTATCTAAGGTTTCATAATCATATACGATGTCACAAGTTGTATAATCAATGGTTCGAGTATAGTGAGATACAATTCGTGACGTGATCAAAATATGTTATTTACAATCGGTACATAAAGTTGGACGTTTTATGTTAATAAGATTGCATTGCTTCAATTGAGATTTGTCTTGATTTGAGAATAAGAACAATAAAGTATTTTTTATGCACATTGAACGGGATTGTGTAGATCACTCATTTGTGACCGCTGGAAATGAAATCTACTCGATTATCAAACAAGTCACATAAATCATGAGTGAGTAATGCACATTTGATTGCTAGTTCAAGTTTTTTGAGGTACCAATGAGTGAAGTATTAATTAAAAGATTAATATAGTTGCTTTGGGAATTAGGCCGAAACAATTAGAGATCATCTACTTGCGATAGTGGAATTCGTTTTTGGATATTGCATGGATTGGACTACAAGGAAATTGAAGAATTGGGCCGGAATACTGTAATTCTTTTTGTAATTTAAATTCTTAGGATGAACCATAAGTGATTGTAAAATTACTGTTTTTATCTCTTTATGGATGATAAATGAATGTATGATTATCACACGTCATGTAAATTAAATGAAACACAACCAGGTGCACTAAAATCATATGTATTGGCATTGCATAATTTTTTTTTCACTCTAAATTAATTAGAAGTGGTTAAAAAATTATATTTAATAATTTAGTGTTATTATAGTTGTTTATATTTGACCGATTAATTATTAAATTAAAGCCCAATGGTTCCAAATAATAAGTGGGAGAAGGTTTATAGGCACATATAAACCACGGCCTCCTCGACACCAAATTCGTTGTTAAAATATGTATGTTTAGTATCGAATTACATCGATATGCCTAGTCATGTCAACGAGGCGAGCCACAAATCGAAACTCAAAGCTCGACTCGGCTTGATCAAAAAAAGTTATAACTTTTTTTTGGCCTGAGTCGAGCTGAGTCTAATAGAGCAAAAGCTCGGACAAAAAATTGAGGAACGACCCAAGCTTTCTGCTCGAGCCTTAGCAGGCCGAACCGAACTGATCCGATTTGATTTTTTTTTTCGTGCATGCAGCTATCTTTTATTATTATTATTACGACCCAAAAACGAAATGGGCTCGAGCCTTTGCTTCAAAATGGGGCTCGATCCAAGCTGGCGAGCCATTTTGTCATCTCTAGATCCCCCTATAGGAAGACTGTTATTTTAGATTAACTGAAATTGGATCTTGTAAAACAATATTTTTAAAATGGAATACTGAGGTGATTATCCTATAGATATTCTTATATATTTCGAATATTTTAAAATTATTGGCAGAGGTTATTACAGTTATATATGAATTTTTTTGAAGAACTTCTAGTAAAAAGCTCCAACAAGATTATTCATAAGCCAAATAAAATTAGATAGCCCCTGTTTGTTGTGGATTAAAATTATATTTTTAGTAGATTTTAATTAATTTGATTAAATATGTGTTTGAAAAATTGTAAAACCTATGAAATATGTGGTTAAAATTAATTGTTAACTTTAACTTAGATCAAAATTTGAATTTTAATCAGTACCAAACATGGACATTTTCTTTAAATTAAAAGATCATGGACATTTGAAATATGTCCTTGGCTTTGAGATTGCATGCTCACATAAAAGAATTTTCCTTTCTTAAAGGCACTACACACAGTAGCTGTGGCAAGATACCGGCTTTTTGGCTTGCAAGCCACCTCTTACCCATGAATCCCAAAGTTAAGCTCTATTCATTTGAGCAAGGGCTTCTTCCTAATGCTTCCAGTTATAGAAGATTGATTGGTCGTCTAATCTACTTAACTATATCCAGACCGGATATCACCTTTGCGGTTCACAAGTTGAGTCAATTTGTTGCTCAGCCTAAAATACCTCATTTAGATGATGTTCATCACCTTTTGCAATACCTCAAAGTTATTCCAAGACAAGGGTTGCTATTTTCAACTGATTTTTCCCTCCAACTTCGTGCATTTGCTGATGCTGATTGGGGTGCTTGCTTGGACACAAAGAAATCAATAACAGGTTTCGACATCTTTCTTATTGATTCTTTGGTTTCTTGCAATGCTAAGAAACAAAGCACGCTGTCAAAGTCATCAACCGAAGCAAAATATCGTACTTTGGCATTCACAACCAGTGAACTCATTTGGATATCCTAACTACTTCGTGACTTTTAGATTTCATCCCATGTTCCTGCTCTTATTTTCTATAACAATCAAGCATATATACACATTGCAAGCAATCCCATCTTTCACGAGCGAACCAAACATATCGAAATAGATTGCCATTTCATTCGAGACAAGATTACTTATGGATTTGTCATACTGATGGCAGTTCGAACACAAAACCTGTTGGTTGATATAATCACCAAACCTCTTCCTGCTAATTTGTTGTTCCCTTCTTTGTCCAAGATGGCCATCACCAATCCTCTGTTGGGTAATTGACGATAATTTCCCTTTCTTCTTGTTGCCCGCAGGATCTTTTGTTGTTCAGAAAAATATTAGCAAACAAAGAAAAATAAATATAACGCACAAATGGATCGTCAAAACTTTTGCACTATATGAA
>CAIGRO010100066.1:0-11574 GCA_903798355.1 Fraxinus baroniana | reverse complement strand
CCTAGTCTTTGATCTTGCTTCAACGTTTTTTTCATGTTTGACTCTTAAACTCTTGAACTTGGTCTTTCTTGACATTTGACTTTAATGCTTGACTTCGATTTTGATCTTCTTCATGAGCTGATTTTAATTGTCTTGATTTTGATCTTTTAAGCTCTCGTCTCGAATGATTTTGACTCGAATGCTTAACTTTCACTTTGCTATTTTCACTTTGCTATTCATTTCGAGTCCTATTTATGATGTGTTTATTTTGGTAATACTTGATAGATTTTAGCATTGAACTATCATCACTCAAAATCAATTGTTAGGAATAATATTAATCTTATTTGTTATAGTCAAAACATTGAGGATGAAATCAACCATAGTTCAACATTTTTTTCTTGAATTACGACGATGAAAAATCGCGACATGTGGTGGCGCTCAAAGTTTTAGCCTCTTTTATATTATAGTAATACATTCTCTTAAAAATTACCATTCAAAATATTATTTTTTTTTTCCCCAAAGAATGACAATCACACATGGGGTAAATGAGTCAATTTTTGACTTGGATTGATCCTCCGTTTTTTGAGAAATCATATGTACTTAGATATACATCGAGAATCTAATACGTAAGGTGTAAAAACTAAGTACTCTATAAGTTATCATCTCAAAGCTTTACAAAATCTTTATTTCGTATAAACTAATATGTTGACATATTAAAAAAATTAGATTATTAACACTTGTAGTATGAATGATAACGAAACGAAAATCTCATTCTCCATTTGTCGTTCCGTCCTCCTCCATGTCATGTTCCACGCTATCCCCTTTCAATACGAGGGGCCAGGGTGGGTAGGGGGAATAGAAAAAATCGCCATTCTCATTTATGCCCCAATGATGATTTGGTCGACATATTTACTCATAATTAAAGTATTTTATTATCTTTAAACCATGCAATGACTTGATTGACCTTNCATGTCATGTTCCACGCTATCCCCTTTCAATACGAGGGGCCAGGGTGGGTAGGGGGAATAGAAAAAATCGCCATTCTCATTTATGCCCCAATGATGATTTGGTCGACATATTTACTCATAATTAAAGTATTTTATTATCTTTAAACCATGCAATGACTTGATTGACCTTATTGTCAAGATATTGCTATGAATTTCGTCTTGAATAGCATATTAATTTGCTAAAATGCGACTTTTCAAATGCCATATTTTCTAATAATTTGCTATTTAATTATTTATATATCATTTTATTAATTAAAATATGCACTATCCTTTTATTTCTCCAACAAATACCGCACTCTATCTTCCCCCGTACACGGTACAACTATACATATAGATGCACAAAAAATACAAACATGAAATCGGTCACCCCTTCTCTCTCCTTCTGAGATCCAACTTCCTCGTTCTCTCCTTATCCTACACTGTTAAGGAATTTTAAATATTTTCCAAAAAGACTAAGAAGTTTTTTGTATATATTAGCGATTGTTTTGAAAAGAATCAGAACAAAAGCAACACTGACTCCAATGTGGGATTCTTTAACCGTCATACAGGTAATCAATCAATCTCCTCTTTTGGCTTTTCATCGTGAAAAACTTGTCAATATCATATTAATAAATATAAATAATTGAAAAAGAAAATCTTTTCGGTTCTTGTTTTGAAGTCCCACCAATAAATTCATTGACCGATTTTTTGTGGTATTTAAGGTTTTCTTTCTTTTTTGACCAGGTCATATTTACCTAGTTTTCATGTTCTGATTTTTCACCCTGATTAAAGGTATTAATCTTTGACTGACTCCTGCGATTTGTTTCATAGTAGTCTTTATTTTTGTAGAGGTTTTTATTAATATAATTAACTGATGAATTATCTGTTTTTTGTAGATGGGATTAATTGATTTTTAGTTTATTTTCTTGAAGCATTGAACGAGAAAGTTGAAACTGATTCTTGATTCTGGTTTATTGTAAGATCATGTTAGGTTGAAGTTTTTGCAATTACTACTTAGGTTTTATTTAGTTGTCAAGAATTGTTTAAAGTTTTAAAGCCTTTCGTTGATTTGTGTTTGTATTGATTTGGTTATATAACATGGGGCAGACGAGTTGATAGGATCCCCTTTTTGACGATTAAATTCTTCTTTCAGGGATAATAGTAGATTCCATAATTCCTTCAGTGAATATAAAACATTTGCTACCGATTTTCTGAGATCAAAGTGGTTATCTTTCTTATGTCCTTCCTAGGTTTTTACGGAATAACAATTTTATGTTTTTAGATCAAATACTAGGTTTCTTTGTCTTGCACGTGCAGATCTCTTCCCCCACCCATTCCCCGCGGCCGCCCACCAACAAAATCATCTTTTATAGTTATTTGTATTTTAACAATTTCCCCTATTTTATTTTATTTTATTTTTGCAAGTTTTGCTTATCTCTAACGATGTATTACTCGTGTTTTGTTATAGCATGTGCATGATGAATGCTGATTTAGATTGTGATCTAGGTTTTGATATTGGATTTTGTAAATATATTTTCTACGTCATGTGTACTGCCACAATGGGGCTTGCATGATTCAAAGCTTCATAGTTGCAAATCGCGTTACAATAGTCTTTATTTTGTTTCGTCGGAGTTTCTACATTTAATTCTATTCTTAGGGCTAGCCATTCAGTAACTCTTAAGACTTCAAAACCTTGAGTGTATCATTGCAAGAGAAAGGTCATAACCATGACTTTCCTTCTCACTTCATGTTCGAAGCCTTTGAGATCTTAAATATTCTAATTATTAGCAGTGTCTCACTTTGTTAGCTGACTTCTCATTATCTGGGGATGAACTGTGTCTTTACTTATCTCTTACTTTTTATTACTGTTATCATTTTGTTGTGCCAAATTCATTCAATTCAATTCAACTTCACAGCAGGACCAACGGCAATACGCGACAGCTCCTTAAAGAGTCTTCAATCAGCAAGAAGTTGAACTGCTTGCATATGCTTCCCAGTCAGAATTAAATTATAATGAGATCAAAGGTTTGAAGATCTAGTTGTGATATGCTGAATTCTTTATCTGTCATAAATGAATGCATTTTGAAGCTTTATGTGAAACATGCTGAATTCTTTTGTGTTATTTCCATCCATTTCATTTCCGTTCTGTCATTTACCTATATAACTTGATGTATGAACTCTATTTGTTTACAGTACCTTGCAAAATGAAGAATTATAGTGTAAAGAAATATGTGGTGATGATAAATAGGAGATGTAATCATACATGTGTAATATCTACATTTCTAGTTGTACGAGTATTTAGCCAATGAAATTAGTTGTTTGGAGGTTCTGTTTCTGACATCTTTACTCCTTAATAAAATGTAAAACTCCTCCATACTTTTTGGTAAATCTCGTATATTTTCAACAATATTAAGTTATGAAAGCAGTTGCATTCGTACTTACAAGTACAAGCCTGAAAGTTAAGAAAACCTTTTTGAGTTTATGGAAGCCTAGTGCTTTTATGAAGTAAAATTTTCATTTCCCAATTGTTTCATGAGAACCGAAACATGTTATTGTACATGCTATGTGCAAATACTTTACAGACGAAAATGGAAGAATAAATCTTTTGTGAATATTACTTATCAGGAATCCAAGAGAACATAGCACTATTTTGCTTGTTCTTGGCTACCTGCGAAGAATAACATCAATTGCCCAACATCTATTAACTGAATAGAGAAACATTTATATGAATTGTATGATTATTTAAGTCCTTCTTGTTCACGTTGTTCACATTAGTGATGGGTAAAGTGCGGAAAAAATATCTTGTGATATGATCAAGTATTTACTGTAATTTTCTTGCAGGATCATCCTCCCAGAAATGTTCAGAAAAGCGACAACATCCACGAGAGTCCTAATAGTCCACGAAACACAAAGGTGAGGAAAGAGCTTTTTGGATCCCAGAATGTTTCCAACAGTAAATCAGTACTTGTTTGGGATGTTTTGATGATTGGATTTCCCACATATTCCTTCCACATATTTTTTGTTTTTGTTTTTCATACATTGGTTGATATATTTATTTATACATGGTTATTTAACAATTTGTTTGCCTTTTATGGCATCTTGTAATAACTTTTAGTTCCTACCCTTTCTATTCTTGGAACAGGTATCAGCAAAATGGAATCCTTTTGATTCGTGCAGGCCTACTGTAGATGAAGCTCCCATCTTTCATCCAACTGTTGAGGTATTCCTTTTGTTCTGATATAGAAATCAAGTTCTACTTGTAGCAATGTTCAAGTTTCTTAATACGTCGTTTCTTGTTTAGGAATTTCAAGATACAATTGGTTACATAGAGAGCATACGGCCCATTGCCGAGGCATATGGTATATGTAGGATTGTACCTCCTCCATCGTGGAGTCCACCTTGTCCCCTTAAAGACAAGAATACATGGGAATGTGCTAAATTTTCGACACGAATCCAGAAAGTTGACTTACTTCAAAATAGGGAGCCGATGAGAAAGAAAAGACATCGAAAGAGAAAACGTAGGAGGCAATTTAGTTCTAGGCCAAGGAGACGTGCCCGTACTGAAGATTCAGAATCAAATGCTGCTTCTGACTCCGAAGAGAAGTTTGGTTTCCAATCAGGATCAGACTTTACACTTGAGGATTTTCAGAAATTTGCGGATGAATTTAAAGAATCTTACTTCAAAATTAACGATACAAGAGAAAAAAGTTCAATTGAGACTGGAGAGGAGAAAAGATCGTTGCCATCGGTTGAAGATATTGAAGGTGAGTACTGGCGGATTATTGAGAAACCAGAAGATGAAGTGGAGGTATGGAAACATGTGAAATCATAATATTGATATTCTTCTGAATTTTTTTCATAACTATACAAACTATATTCCATTTTATATGTTGACATAGGTATACTATGGAGCTGATTTGGAAACTGGAATGCTCGGGAGTGGATTTCCTAAGGAGTCATCATTATCAATGGAGACTGAAATAGATCAATATGTGACATCTGGCTGGAACCTGAATAACCTCCCACGTTTGCCTGATTCTATTCTGCGTTTTGAAGAGTGTGACATCTCTGGTGTGGTTGTACCCTGGCTTTACATTGGAATGTGCTTCTCATCATTCTGTTGGGTATGTTAGTTCATCTTCCATAATTTAAAGTCTGAATCATTTATTATATTACACATTTATTTTTGTGGAAGAGTTCTATTTAAATATGTACTTGAATAAATACAACAAAGGAATACAATTTGAAACTTTTAGTTATAAAGCCTTAAAAACAATCATTTTTTTTTTGATTAAAAAAAAAAAAAAACAATCATTTTGCAGAAGAAACATTGGGCATGGGATCAAGAACTTGGAAATGTTTATTGGTTTCTATTCATTTTTATGCTTTATTCATTATTTTGTCATTTACTCCAAAAAAGAAAGTATTATTGTTCGTGGAGCTGATGCAAGTATTTTTATTTTTCATTTTTATGAAAAGCATGTTGAAGACCACCATCTGTACTCACTGAATTATTTGCACTGGGGTGATCCAAAAGTTTGGTATGGAGTGCCTACAAGTCATGCCTCTGCGCTGGAGGATGCAATGAGAAAGCACTTGCCAGATCTGTTTGAAGAACAACCCGACTTACTTCATGAACTGGTAAGTTCAATTTTTTTAACCTTTTTGATTAGTCACAGAACCATCACTTTTTTTCCTATGCATGATTGTGCCCGATTTGGTGCATCTGAATTCAAAACTTGGAGATGAAGTCCAATGGGGATGAACAGCAATTGGAGTACTTTATGTGCACTAACAATTTCGTTTTCCATAGTTTGAAAAATAAAATTGTTAGCCTCTCAATTTTCTTGAGGGAGGGAGGGAGTTTTCTAGTAGTGAAAATATTTGCATCACAGAACAAGTTAAATGTAGTTTATAGATCTGACGTATCAGGTTATACTTGGAAATCACTCGTGGCTCTTTGGTAGGGTGGACTCTATATTACAGTACTGGACAGTATTTAACAAAAAAAGAAGCTAAAAACTTGTTTATAATATTGTTTTAGTCCACTCCAGTACCGTACCAAATGTAGCCGTTGATTGTAAAAAAATAAAATAAAATCTGCTATTCCTCTTGAACTTTTTCTTCATGTTACAACAGTATGTGATTTATGATACTTAATGCTATTTTATCCTGTTGATATAAATTGTGTTCACGTATGCTTTAACTTGTTGATTGTATGTGACAGGTCACTCAGTTGTCTCCTTCGGTTTTAAAGTCGGAGGGTGTGCCGGTGTATCGAGCCGTCCAGCATTCTGGGGAGTTTGTTCTTACCTTTCCAAGAGCTTATCACTCTGGATTTAACTGTGGCTTTAATTGTGCGGAGGCTGTAAATGTCGCACCTGTTGATTGGTTACAGCATGGACAAAATGCAGTGGAGCTCTATAGTGCACAACATCGAAAGACATCTCTATCACACGATAAGTTGCTTTTTGCTGCAGCTCGGGAAGCTGTCAGGGCACTTTGGGAAATCTCAGTTCTGAAGAAAGAAAATCCAGAAAATTTGAGGTGGAGAAGTGTCTGTGGGAAAGATGGGATGCTTACCAAGGCAATCAAGGTAAACTGTTGGATGTAGAAACCCATAAATCAGTTAAATTGATATGTTGATCAATGCACTGATTTAAGTGTTTGCATAATTGTACCACACATTCATTAATGCACATTTACACGTGATTGTGCATCTACAGACACAATTTTGTTTAGTCTTAGATTGTTATTTGTGACATTCATTTTTCTCTTGAATTACAGACAAGGGTTCATCTAGAGGAGAAAAGGATAGGGAATCTTTCAGAAGTCACGTGCTTTCAGAAGATGGAAAAAGATTTCGATCTGAAAGTCGAGAGGGAATGTTTTTCATGCTTCTATGATTTGCACCTATCCGCTGCTTGTTGCAGTTGTTCCTTGGACCACTTTGCATGTCTTAAACACGCAAATCTCATCTGTTCTTGTGAACCACACAACAGAACTGTCCTTCTCCGCTACACTATGGAGGAATTAAGCATGCTTGTCAAGGCATTGGAAGAGAGCATGGATGCTATAGAATTATGGGTATCCAAGGAAAATGGATGGGTTCCATTAGCTAGTAATAATTTTGAGAATGTGATACCGTCTCAAGTGAGAGATAGAGATGGAATTAACATCCCAGAGAAAATGGAAATTCCTAGCACGTTGTCACCTGTAATCATGAACATCCCTGAGAAAATGGATTTTCCTAGCACGTTGTCACCTGTAACCAGGAACCCAGGTTCTAGTGATCAAAACTTGAGAAACGAGGATAAACCTGAATCTCCTTGCCTAGAGGATAAATCTAAGATAGGGCAGAAATGCCATACTGATATGAATCTTGATGGGTCGTCTGATGACCATAGAAGCAAGTTGCGACAAGCCTTTAATAGCTGTAAAAATGAGATCATAAATGCTGGTGGGATCTGTGAATCAAAAGGTATGCAAGAAATGGATTTAGATGCAAAAAGAGAGCTGTATGTAATACAACTGGGGAGTGATTGTGGTTCAACTGTATCCAATGTTGCTTCAGACAACAGTTGTCCTCCAAAGTCGAGGAATGCCGGTAGCTGTATTGAACCTGTTGGGACTAGGTTGTTTGGGGTTCATCTTTTTTCTAGTCCACCTTCAGGTGTTCCACTGACGAGCTCATTAAAAACTGAAACTAAGGACTTCTCATTTAATGGGATTTGTCATGTCGATCCAGATTCTGAACAGAAGTTAAGCTTCTGTGTAGATCCTATTAATTTTGGATCTGTTGTTTATGGAAAACTGTGGTGCAACAAGGAGACCATATTCCCCAAAGGTATGTGTAGCTTTATTTTCATACTAATTTGAGATTGACTGAGGAATGACCTTTTCCCTAAGTGTTCACTCGAATGGTTGCAGGATTTAAAAGCCGCGTTAAGTTCTTCAGCGTATACAATCCAATGATTACGAGTAACTACGTATCAGAAATCCTGGATGCTGGGCTACTTGGACCTGTGTTCAAGGTATTTTTCTTATATATACACACACGCTCACATACATCTTCTGTCTTTTCAACAGAACACAGGGTTATATGAAAATGCTAACAACAGTTGTCTACTACTAGATTCATTTAAAAACTTCCAAGAAATCTCCCACACATATCTTTGAAAAGTTGGATCTTCGGGGATCCCTTTTTTTACTATCTTCTTTGTCCTGTCAAGAAAGCGCAGTATTTTATATTCAATATTAATTGAAGTCATCTTACAATAGAATGCAGAATATTATATTCGTCCTGGATCAACTATAAAAGATTCTGAAGTCTGGATGCTTAATGCTTAAATTTTTTAAAGAATAAATTGTTCTCAAGATGCTTGCCTGAAATTTCTCTTAATTATGTCCTTTGTAAAACACGTTTCTGACTTCAAGATACCAATATCAGGTAACTTTAGAAGATTATCCGTATGAAAGTTTTGCGAACGTCTCTCCGGAAAAATGCTGGGAAATGGTGCTGCAGAGACTTAATCAAGAAATAGAGAGACAGAGATCCTCAGGGAAGCAAGGTCTGCCACCCTTAATGCCTTCAAGCAGCATTAATGGTCTCGAAATGTTCGGATTTCTTTCTCCATCCATCGTTCGGGTAAGAACCTTACCTCTAGCTACGTTAGCTTTATTATGTCAATTGTTTCCAAACAGGTTTGTATATGTTGTTTTTCTTTTTAAGTTGTACATCGGTGTAGAAGATTGAGTTGCATCTGTGAGGTTTGTTGAATGAAATCCTGGCTGGAAACTCTTCTTACCTTTGTCATTGGCTTGGGTAGTCGTCATTTCTAGAATAAATAGTAAAGCCTTTTTTACTTTACCCCGTTCAATCACCTCCGCATAAATTCGACCCCATTTTAGACAGTAATTTTGTACAATTTTTCTGTCGTGACTTGTAGTTTCTCAAGTGAATTATTGTTCCTTCTGACATTATTTCTTGTTTGCATTAGTTTCTCAAACGTTTTATTTCATAGTATTTACTTTCTTACATGCTAACAAAAACAAATTCAGGCAATTGAGGCTCTTGATCCGCTTCACCAGTGCACCGAATACTGGAAGAACAAGCTGCTCATGAAGATGCTATCCACTTCAGGCGATTCTCTGACTTCCAGAAAGTACCCTGTGGAAACTAGGCATGATGAAATAAATCTTGAAATAGACGACAGAATAGATGGTAGCAGCAATTCTTTATCTGATGACAAAATACAGTACATATTGCGAAGACTATTGAGGAAAGCTGATTCTCAGGAGATGGAGATGATGAATAGAATATTATGCAACGGGTCGAGTAGCCCCGAATGGAGAGTAGCACTAGCAACATTGACAGAGGAGATGGCGAAGGAGCACGAAAAAGCTAACTAATTTTTTGGATTCTAGGTAGTAAAATTCTTTGGTCTCTTTTCTTGCTATTTCAATTCTTTTCCAAATGGCTCACGTTGTGCAACTATTTGTGGCACTTCGTGTATTGATATTTGTAAGGCCAGCATAGTTAGGTTTTGTACAAATTAGAAATTTTTTGACCTAACAATGGAATTTCGATACAGAACTTTTGAGTCTTCTCTTACATTCTCAGATGATCATTAAAGTTTGTTGTCACCTATTTAGTAATGGTTTCAACTTTCAAGCAGAATTGACAGGGCGAGAAACCCAGGAAATGGGAAAAAAAAAATAAATAAATAAAAAAAAAAAAATTCATTATCGAATTAATGAGGTAAGGAAACTCCAGTAAGTTTGTAAACCTGATCACTTGTTTGTTACACATTTGGAATTCATAATTTGAAGGGAAATTATAAAAAATCAGGGGTTTGAATATTGGAATTAAAAAATCAGGGACTAAGTTTCATTATTCAAAATTCAGGTGATATAAATAAACTATAACCCTAATTTTTCCCACAACTCTCTCTCGCATGTCCTCTCCACTGGCTCTCTCTGTAAATCGCCCACCGTCGAAGACCACCACCCACATCAACAATCGCCGGTGCCAGTGCTACTATAATGAAGAGGCGGTGCTGCTGTAATGAAAAGGCGATGCAGATCCACCCACTCAGGCGAGTTGCTATAGTGAAGAGGAGAAGGAGATCCACCCACTCCATCTAGGGATGACAATAAAACCCGCTCAACTCGATACCTGTGGGGTCCGGCCCCTAATGGGGCGGGGATTACCCGCCTAACTGGGTGGGTACACGGGACGGGGATGAGGCGAAGATCATTACCTCAAAGCGGGTACGGGACGGGTATGGAAAACATAGTCCCCGCTCCGTTACTCGCCCAGTTTAAAATTAATTTCAAATTTAAGTTTTTTATCGAACAAAAATAATAGATTTATCATCATTTTTAAAGAGAATATAAGTTACTTTTAACAAATGAGTAAAAAAAGCAATAGTATATTAATATTTATTAACTAAAGACATAAAATAATAATAATAATTTAAAATAAATAAAAAATAAAAAGAAAAAAATAAATGGGGTGAGGGACTTGCCCCTCCCCGTTCCGCTTTAACAGGGTATGGGTATGGGATAAGATAATAAAAATACGCGATGGGATGGGGGTGGGATTGGCCGACCCGTCCCATACCCGACTCGTTGCCATCCCTAACTCCATCAGGCCGACGCCGCTGTGGTGCTGCTATAATGAAGAGGCGAAACAAAAACAGCATTGGGGTGGGTGGGTTTGAATGGTGTTTTGTGCGTAGTCATGATGGTGTTTATGCGGTGGCCATTTTTTGGTGGTAGATCTGGCGAGTGTGTAGTGGTGCATTGTGGTGTTGTTTTTGGGGCGACGGTGGTGGAGAATGGTATTTTGGCGGTGGTGTCCTCTCTCTCTGAATGGCAGCATTGACGCTGCTGTGAACGATGATGCACCGACTGATGTCGGAAACGGCTCACGGCGCAGTAGTAGTTCATCGTGTTGTAGTTGCAGTCCGTGCGCGACAGTTCATCGCCGCTATGTACGGTGCTCGGGCGCGGTGGTTGGCTTGGGCACGGTGCCGTGACTTGCCAGAAAACGTGACCTGTTAAATGTCAATAAAGTGATAAACTGTAACTTATGTGACCAATAGATAAAATGTGATCGGTAATTTGAATGATATGTGACCACAAAATTTTTGATCTGTGACCTCGAAATAATATGTGACATACAAAATTTCTTGATCTGTGACTTTGAAATAATATGTGACCTACAAAATTTTTGATCTGTGACCACGAAATAATATATGACGAATTAATTTGACGATATGTGACTTATAATTATGAATCTGTGACTTATAATTATGAATCTGTGATCATTAATTACAAAATGTGACTTTATTATTTTAATTATGAATTTGTGACCATTAATTATAAAATGTGACTTTATTATCTTTATTTAACAAATATTTTTAATTAATTAAATTCATACCTGATTTTTGAATTTTCAAACTGTAAACCTGATTTGTGAATTTAGAAACTTAAACACCTTATTTTTTATTTTTTCCCTAATTTGAAATATAATCAATTAACTTTAAGAGGAAATTACATGCCTCCAGGCATTTAAACTTTCTAATTCAAAATTCAGGTACAA
>CAIGRO010100060.1:0-16851 GCA_903798355.1 Fraxinus baroniana | reverse complement strand
TGTTTGTACTTGCTCAATAACACAAAACGTCCCTACGTTTGACACTTATTGCGTAAAACGTCCTTACGTTTCATTTCTTTTTACATTTTCGTCCTTATTTCAACGTTTCATTGTAAAAACGTCATTTTCACTAATTTTCAATGTAAAATGACCAATATACTCTCACATTTAAATAAAACAAAAAAATAAAAATAAAAATAAATTACAATTGTGCTCCCAAACTTTTTAAAAAGTGCAAATAAGTTCAAAAATCTTATTAAAACATTCAAACCATCAGTCTTTTCCTCCTCCCTCAACATTATCCTCTCTCCACTACCTAAACCATCAGACCCTACCATTCAAACCGTTAATGATGGCCACAACTAAAACGTCATTTTCACTATTTTCAATGTAAAATGACCAATATACCCTCATATTTAAATAAAAAAAAAAAATAAAATAAAAATAAAAATAAATTACAATTGTGCTCCCAAACTTTTTAAAAAGTGCAAATAAGTTCAAAAATCTTATTAAAACATTCAAACCATCAGCCCTATCATTGTAGAGGGAGGTGAGATAGTTTGAATGGTGGTAGGGTTTGGTGGTTTAGGTGATAAAGGGAGGGTAAGGCTAAGGGAGAGGAGGAGAAGACTAATGGTTTGAATGTTTTAATAATATTTTTGAACCCATTTGCACATTTTAAAAAGTTTGGTAGCACAATTGTAATTTATTTTTAATTTAATTTTTTTTGTTTTATTTAAATACGAGGGTATATTGCTCATTTTACATTGAAAAATAATGAAAATGACGTTTTCCACGATGAAATGTTAAAATAAAGACGAAAATGTAAAAACAAATGAAACGTAAGGACGTTTTACGCAATAAGTATCAAACGTATGGACGTTTTGTGCTATTAAGCAAGTACAAACATGTTTGAAACGTAGGGACGTTTTCCGCATTAAATGTCAAACTTAGGGACGTTTTGTGTTTAAGCATTTTAATAAGACTTTTGGACTCACTTGCACTTTTTAAAAAGTTTGGGTTTTTTATTTTTCTTTTTATTTTATTTGTTTTATTTAAAATTGAGGGTATTTTGGTCATTTTACAATAAAAAAATAGTGAAAAGGATGTTCTCCACACTGAAACGTTGAAATATGGGCGAAAATACAAAAAAAATAAATGAAACATCGGAACGTTTTATACATTAACTGTCAAACATAAGGACATTTTGTGCTAATAAGCCACGAAGGCGGAGGAATATGCTCACCTTTGCATTACATTCCATTTTTAAATCTCAAGGCAAGCAACCTCGAAATTTCGTTTTTGATTATTGTATTCACCTCCTCATTTACTTTATATATTTGGTTCGCGGAAGAAGGCACGGAGAAGCTAACGAAGAGATCGCATCGTTGTTCTTGTCCCATGACAAAGATCTCTCTCTGTAAAAACAACACTGTTTCGAAAGTGAAATTTCAAACACCTGTCTGTTTTTCTCTTAACTACCGCTCCACAGTTCTGGTAAATTCTAAACCTTGAATCTATATACAAAATGTATGTGTGATGGGTGTAGGTGTTGTGTACGTTTTTTGCCCTTTTTTTTTTTTCTTTTTTCTTTTGTGTGTGTGTGTGTGTGTGTGTGTGTGTGTTTATTGCTTTCTTCGTTGGTAGTTTTAGATTTTTCAGCGGAAGAGGAAATATAACTTCTGGTTTTGTGTTTTTGAATT
Organism: Fraxinus baroniana; assembly: GCA_903798355.1. Classification (NCBI taxonomy): domain Eukaryota; kingdom Viridiplantae; phylum Streptophyta; class Magnoliopsida; order Lamiales; family Oleaceae; genus Fraxinus; species Fraxinus baroniana. The sequence continues at coordinate 15,148 of CAIGRO010100060.1, read as the reverse complement.
TTTTTTGTTAAAAAAAATAATGGTAATAATAATGTGTTGAATTTGTTTAACTCAGGTGAATTTTGTTGTGGGATTTTAGCGAGTGGCCTAACTGGATAACTGTTTCTTTGGTGAAATATTCTTTGAGTAATCTGATGGGAAAAGGAGGGCAAAATTATGGTAAGAGTGAGAATTTGAATGCTAGAACAGAGACGAACGGAGAAAATTATGCTCCGTGGTCAGAAGATGTGGGAGAGTGTGAAGAAAAGTATAAAGTAAGTCGAGAATACGGGTTGTCAAGTTCTGATGTTGAGAAAAGGAGACTGATCTATGGGCTTAATGAATTGGAGAAACACGAGGGCACATCTATTTTTAGATTAATTTTGGATCAGTTCAATGATACTTTAGTTAGAATTTTACTTGTGGCTGCTGTTATATCCTTTGTGTTGGCATGGTATGATGGAGAGGAAGGTGGGGAGATGGAGATAACAGCCTTCGTGGAGCCTCTAGTGATATTCTTGATATTGATTGTCAATGCCATTGTTGGGGTTTGGCAAGAGAACAATGCAGAGAAAGCTCTAGATGCATTGAAGGAAATCCAATCGGAGCATGCAACTGTTGTTCGGGAAGGGAGAAAGATTTCAAATTTGCCAGCCAAGGAGCTTGTTCCAGGGGACATTGTGGAATTAAGAGTTGGAGATAAGGTTCCGGCTGATATGAGGGTTTTAAATTTGATCAGCTCCACTCTTCGCGTCGAACAGGGGTCCTTGACTGGAGAGAGCGAGGCGGTTAGCAAGACCACTAAGGCTGTCTTGAAGGATGTTGATATTCAGGGAAAGAAGTGTATGGTGTTTGCTGGGACGACAATAGTGAATGGAAATTGTATTTGTTTGGTTATGCAGACAGGGATGAATACTGAAATTGGGAAGGTGCATTCACAGATTCATGAGGCATCGCTGAGTGAGAAAGATACACCATTGAAGAAGAAACTAAACGAATTTGGAGATGTTTTAACTGCTATAATTGGAGTAATTTGTGCTTTGGTTTGGCTGATTAATGTGAAATATTTCCTTTCTTGGGAATTTGTTGTTGGCTTGCCCAGGAATTTTAAGTTCTCATTTGAGAAGTGCACTTACTACTTTGAGATTTCTGTAGCGTTGGCAGTTGGTGCTATTCCTGAAGGTTTACCTGCAGTTATTACAACTTGTTTGGCCCTTGGAACCAGGAAGATGGCTGCTAAGAATGCACTTGTTTGAAAGTTGCCGAGTGTTGAAACTCTTGGTTGCACGACTGTGATTTGTTCAGATAAGACTGGTACTTTGACTACCAACCAGATGGCAGTAGCTAAGCTAGTTGCTATGGGTTCCAAGGCCAATGCACTTCGATCGTTCAATGTGCAAGGGACCACTTATAATCCTTTTGATGGAAATATAGAAAACTGGCCAGTGGGTGAATTAGATCTTAACCTTCAAATGATTGCAAAGATTGCTGCTGTGTGCAATGATGCTGATGTGGAAAAATCTGAGCATCACCATGTTGCCAACGGAATGCCCACTGAGGCAGCATTAAAGGTACAGAGTATAATTATGATTATTATGCACTCCCTATATAATTTAATCAGAACACTTTATGAGTAAAACTTCATTATGCCTATTTCCATTCTTGTTCGCGGTTCATGTGAGCAGACTAGCATGGTAATAAGGCATCATGATGGGTTGCTTAAATTGGAATAAAATTGGACACCAGGCCCTAAGGATTAAGGATGACAGGATTAGTTTTTTTGCTGGTTCTGAGCAGTATTCAGTTGTTTTGCAGGGTTGTGTCCTTTGCTTTCATGTTATTTTTGTATACTTCTTACATAATTGGTGGCTCACAGATGGGGGAAAGCTTGATGTATATATAAACATTTCTTGCATTACTTTGTTGCAAGGAGTCAGTAATCAATAGTTGAATTTAAAAATAAATTCTTGAAATGATTGTTTAATATTCAGGTTCTGGTTGAGAAAATGGGTCTTCCTAGTGGATTACCTTCAGGTGCCTCCTCAGGTTATAATGGCGTATTAAGTAAGTTGCGGTACCTAATTGAATTTTTTCATACAAATCATAAGAGTTAATATGCTGATGTGCACTTGTTTTACTTGGATGCATTCAAGAGTGCTCCAGCACGTGGAATAGAATTGAACAGCGGATTGCCACCCTCGAGTTTGATCGAGATAGAAAATCCATGGGAGTCATTGCACGTTCCAGCTCTGGGAAAAACTTCCTGCTTGTGAAGGTGTAATATTTGTTCCCTTATACTTCTTTAATACAGCCACCCAACTGTTTCTGTAATTAGTTGCAACTTGCATGAATAAAAAGAATACCGGAATTATGGCTTTCACCTAGTCATGTTTTTGTATGCTTCAATCGGACTTCTTCATTACACTGACCTAGGGTTAAGCCCCAGTTATCTGTATAAATCGTGGGCGTATTCTGAATGTGCTGCATCTTCAAACTCATTTTAATGTTTTTTTACTTCAAAAATCATCTAAAAATTATATACTAATACTATGTTATGGCAGGGTGCAGTAGAGAATTTGATGGAAAGAAGCTCTCTCGTGCAATTGCTTGATGGTTCTATTGTAGAATTAGATCAGAAGTCGAGGGAAACTATATTGGAAAGCCTCCGTGAAATGTCAACTAGTGCATTACGAGTTTTGGGTTTTGCATACAAGGAGGATCTTCCGGAATTTGCTACATATAATGGTGATGAGGACCATCCATCTCATGAGCTCTTACTCAATCCTGCAAATTATTCTACAACTGAGAGCAAACTAATTTTTGTTGGCTTGGCTGGTTTGAGAGTGAGTTTGCAAGCTTGGTTCTTTAAGTACCTCTTTTATTTGGGCTTCCTCTTATTATATTGATTTTTTTGTTAGCAATGCGATAATAACTAAATTGGTTTGTTTTTTATGTTTATTTTTCAAAGGATCCTCCTCGCAAAGAGGTCCCTCAAGCAATCGTGGATTGCAGAACAGCTGGCATTCGTGTTATGGTAATTACAGGAGATAATAAAAATACGGCTGAAGCTATTTGTCGTGAAATAGGTGTTTTTGGGCACCATGAGGACATCAGTTCAAGAAGCTTAACAGGAAAGGAATTCATAGAGCTTCCTGACCATAAAAAAGCAGCACATCTAAAACAAAGTGGAGGGATTCTCTTCTCTAGGGCTGAACCGAGGCATAAACAAGAGATAGTGAGGTTTGCTTAAGGAATCAGGTGAAGTGGTAGCAATGACTGGGGATGGAGTGAATGATGCACCTGCCTTGAAATTGGCTGATATTGGGATTGCAATGGGAATTGCTGGAACTGAGGTATTTGCAATTTGATTTAGAATCCTGAATTAATCAAATTATGCTTTAAGAGTTGGTTTACATTACCAATAGAATTGTGCCTTTGTGTCCTGGTCTCCTGTATGACATTGCCACTATGGAGCATTCATCTTTATGTGAGTTAAGAGGGCTGGTGAATCAATGTTGCATGTACACTTCTTATTTCAATTGAACTGCATGGATCTTCAGTCACTGACTAGGGTGTCTTGTGGCGTAATTTATCTCGATCATTTTTTACCTTCCAGGTTGCAAAGGAGGCTTCTGACATGGTTCTAGCAGATGATAATTTTAGTACAATAGTTGCCGCTGTTGGTGAAGGCAGATCCATTTACAATAACATGAAGGCCTTTATCAGGTTATCTGATACTTTGCCTTTAATTTGTATCTTCTTCACCAAATTATATGATTGGGTGCTTGTATATTATGTTTGGGTTTGCTTTTTCTGCTGTTTCTCAATAGATGTTTCAGTACTCTAAATGTGGGATTGATTCGATTTGTATTACACAGGATAAATAGTTTTCCATGCTGGTGGCAATGAATTTCACGGTAGCTATGATCAGCTCCTTCACCAGTAAAATGACGAGGCAGATGAGCTAGGTTTAAATGATTGAAAGGAATAAGATATTACAAATTGATGGTGAAATAAAAATTATGTAACTGAGCCGATTAATTGGCGTTAGTTGTATACCTAGGACCAAACTTGAGACGTTAGCTTGAAACATGTTTTGTACCTTAAATGGAGAACAAGTTTGACAAATGGAATTCAAATTATTGCCAAGGACTTTGATAAGGTTCAACTGATTCAACAAGAACAAAATAAGAAAACATGAGTGAACAATTGTATTGAATTGCAATGAAACTGGAAACAAGAAATTGAAAGAACAATTCCAAGCATTCGAGAGGTTGGATCTCTCCCAATTGGACTTAACCAACTACTCAATATTTTGCCTAATTCACTCCTTTTACTCTTATTCTATTTATAGACCCTTGTAACATATTTTGCTCTCTAACAAACTAACCATTGAATCTTCTAGAATGACAAATGACGTGGCAGCACCATGTGACTCGGATTGGGATCTTATCATTACCCGTCGCCTCAAAATCCACCTTGTCCTCAAGGTGGAAGTAGGGTTGGAACTCCGAAATTCAGAATTGCATATAACCATTTCTTTGGTAAGAATTCCCACCAAGACAAATGTTGAAATGAGATATTTCAATCCAAAAGCAGTTAAAAAGTTCCGGCGCCGACCACCTATACTTAGAATATTATCCATAAAAATTCCATATTCGGTCACTCCCCTTTGCGGGCTTTCCAAAAGATGAACCTGGCCAATCGGAATACAACGATGGATAGTACCACAATTGATCAGCATCGCGATCTCTTCTTTTTGTGCAATTTACCTTTTTTTTTTTGTCTTTTGCGCAATTTCAAACTTCGAATTAATTATAAATCCCAATTTATCGCCAACCCCTTCACCATTGCCGTCGTTAAAATTTTCTTCTCTATCATCGGTAAGGATTTTGAGCCGAAGACACGTCAGACCCACTTTTGCAGTTGAAGCAGATTTTAGAGCATTCGTAGTGTTTTGATAGGCTTGATATGCTGTCAGCGAATAGAAATAATAAGGGTTAGGATGAATATTTGGGCTGGAAGTGTTGGAGATAACCTTTGGGCTGTAAATATTGTTTTTAATTTCATATGGGCCATCATCAAGTCGAGCCATTTTTAGAGGCTCTTTTTGGACCTCTATCATTTAGGCTAAATTCATATTTTGGCCCAAACATTGCTGCTACATTTTGACCTCAATCCCAACCCACGGTTGTAGTCCACAGTCAAAATTCCCCTCCAAAACCCATCTTGGATTTGCTTTGTTGGCATCTTCCTCCAACTTGGGTGTAGTTTCACCATTTGAAAAATTCCCCTCCAACACCCCCTTTAAAGTCGTCGGTGCTGATACAATTTCAAATCTGTCCAGGCTTTGCATCTCCATCTTCTCTGCTTCCACATGGTGGTTCCAGTTGGGTACATTTGTCCCGATTCCACCAGACTGCAATGGAGTTTCAGAATGAATGGCTGGTTCCGGCGAAGTGAATGCGATCCCCTTTTCCTCTATTTTCTGTCCTGTTCCCATCATGACTCCTCCAAGACTAAATTCCTTTGATGCCCCGATACTTATGCCTTATTTGAGGTGTTCTACTGACCTCTATGCCCGGTAAGCACTGCATCTTGGATTTCAATTCCTTCATAGCTTCCTGTTGCTGATTTCTCTCCCCAATAGTCATTGTTTGTGTGGGAGAGCTCTCGGTCGTCTTCTCGTCTTCTGCGTTCAATCCAGGTTTGAAGAGTTTTGGGCCTGCAAGCTCAGCTTTCCCTGGTTTATCTTGGTGGTTCGAGCCACCATTACATGTGCCAACCTCATCCAATTTTGGGAAAATTTCAGAAGTGCCGGTGAATTTCAGCTCCTTGATGAGGATATCATCTTCAAACGATCTGTTCATTGCTACTTTAGAAAGGGTCACTCATGCCTCAGATTTCTGAATCGCATCCATTTTTTTCGATTCAAGTGTAATTACCCCAATTTCATCGCTGTTGGACCCTTTTCTCCCTTCCATTTTTTTGATCATCAAGTCTAGCTCCTTCATTGCTGCCAGGTCCCTCTGAATATCAAGTTTTATTACCTCCCCCCTCTGCTTCATGGAATCCTGAGAAGGTCGAAATCTGTCAAGCATCAACCCTTTCAATTCTTTCCAAGTTTGCACAGGTGGTTGTTGATCTACCTCCCGAAACCGATCCCATGTTCTCTCTGATACCAATTGATATATCCAAACGGCCTTGTGCATCCAATCCAGAATCCCTTGCTGAAATTGGTTCCATCTACCCCATAATTGATGCTCTGATACCAATTGATAAGGTTCAGCTGATTCAATAAGAACAAAATAAGAAAACAGGAATGAACAATTGTATTGAGTTGCAATGAAACTGGAAACTGGAAATTGAAAGAACAATTCCAAGTATTCAATAGGCTGGATCTCTCCCAATTGGACTTAACCAACTACTCAGTATTTTGCCTAATTCACTCCTTTTACTCTTATTCTATTTATAGACCCTTGTAACAGATTTTGCTCTTTGACAAAACTAACCATTGAACCTTCTAGAATGACAAATGATGTGGCAGCACCATGTGAATCGGATAGGGATCTTATCAAACTTGTCATATGTCCTTTTGCTGGGCTTGTTTATGTTTTTAGACCTGAGCCATCATAGCTATCTTAGTATGAATTATAACGTTTTGTGGCATAATGGCCTTGCCCTGACCACAGGTTTTGGTATAGCCTTAGTAATTATGAAACCTTCATGCACAGGTGCATGTGAGTGCATGGTCAAGGATCACAACTTGATTGCACAATCGACTGGAAGCATATTTAATATACATACAGAACAAAAATATCTTAATGAAAGCTGAATGTAAAATCACATGAAAAACTACTATAAACCTTTGCCCTTGTAATCTCTTACATCCAGGCCTTGTTGATATGATAAAGGTCAGATTTTTAGTAGATTTGATAAAAGTTAATGGAATGTGTAGTTGAAAATTTGCGAGTCCCATTAAATGTGAAGTTAAAATTAATTGTTGATTTTGAATTAGATTTTAATCAGATATTTTAATCGAACTAAACAGGGGCTTAAAGTCCATGGATTTAAGGGATGGAGTTGTTTTGTGGGTTGTACAAGAGATCTGAATAAATACTGTGCTAAATGTTTGCAACCTTCTAATTGCCACTGCTTTTTTTGATCATTTAAACCTGCAGTTGGAATATGCCTTGATAAAATTAAATTGCAGTTTACTGCTCCAGTAGTGTGTTCACTCGAGGAAGAATGTTTTCAGAGTTTTCAGCATGTTATGAATGATGTGCTGAATAGTACGGACACTTAAATTAGGGTAACATGTCGGACACGAGTCGATACCGACACTTCTCGGATACTTAGACATAATCATTGTTCTTTTTTTCTTTTATTTTCTTTTATTTTTTTGATAATCGTGGATGTCTGGGCCAACTTGCGCGCATCTCGATTAATCCCACGGGGTCCTGACATTTTTCTTTTTTTATATTATAAATATTATATATTGTTAATTCAAAGTTATAAGCAAGTAACAAATATGTACTCATGTTTAAAAGATTTCAACAAGAAAAATTAATAATAAGTACAAAACTAAATTTATACGATGTAAATGAAGAATTTTTAAGAATTTAATCAATGTGTCGATAACGTGTTATGTCTGTACTTTTTTTCGTCTGTACTTTTTTTAAAAATCGCAAACACGTATCGTGTCGGACACATGTGTCCGTGTCGGTGCATCATAGATGATGTGTTTGGGATTATGCAAAAAGTTAAGAGACTAAAAAGTTCTCTCCTTGTTGCAGATACATGATTTCCTCCAACATTGGTGAGGTAGCCTCAATATTTCTTACAGCTGCTTTAGGTATCCCAGAGGGTCTCATCCCAGTTCAGCTTCTGTGGGTTAACCTGGTTACTGATGGACCACCAGCTACGGCTCTGGGATTCAATCCACCAGACAAGGATATAATGAAAAAACCACCACGAAAAAGTGATGACTCATTGATCAGTGCATGGATTCTCTTCCGATATCTGGTATGTCTGATTCTTTTCATTTCTTACTTGAAATTCTATTTGTGTTTGGCTGAGCTTAAAGAAATTACTTATGGAATAATTACGTGTTTTTAAATTGACACTTCATTGCTATCACAATAAGTCACTTTTTCACAAACAATAAGAAAAGCACCACATCCAAATATATTTAGATACATTTACTTGAAAAGTAATTTTTAAGTTACTTTTAAGCTTATTATCTAATCTGAAGTGTTTTAAATGTCATGTAGGTGACTGGATCTTATGTTGGTATAGCGACTGTGGGAATCTTCATTATCTGGTACACTCATGCCTCTTTCTTTGGCATTGACCTCAGTGGAGACGGTCACAGCCTTGTCACTTATTCCCAGCTTGCCAACTGGGGTCAATGCCACACCTGGACGAACTTCTCCGTTTCGCCTTTCACAGCTGGAGCCCAAGTGTTCACATTTGATGCGAATCCATGCGACTACTTCCAAACTGGTAAAATCAAGGCCATGACTCTCTCTCTCTCTGTATTGGTTGCCATTGAGATGTTTAATTCCCTAAATGCCCTCTCCGAGGATGGAAGCCTCTTATCCATGCCACCTTGGGTCAACCCATGGCTCCTTTTGGCTATGTCCATCTCATTTGGCTTGCACTTCTTGATTCTATATGTGCCTTTCCTTGCTCAAGTATTCGGCATTGTACCCTTAAGCCTGAACGAGTGGGGATTGGTACTGATGGTCGCGTTGCCAGTCATTTTAATCGACGAGTTTCTCAAGTTTGTGGGTAGGTGTACAAGTGGCGTTGGAAAGTCGAATGCAAGGAGATATTCTAAGCACAAGTCTGAGTGAAAATAAAGATAGCATACAATATTCATAAAACCTTGTATGGACTGAATTGGTGAAACAACTTCTCTTGCCTCAGAGTCCTTGTTGCATGTTTGGTAAGTTTGATTAGACGGTATTGGAAACAAAATATTTTATATTATACTGCCCTGTAAGGCCTTTTTTAGGCGAATCAAACATGTTCTTATATTCTGTAAGGCAGGACACATTGGTTAGACATTCGAAACACTCCAGGATAGAATTGAGTTGGTTTTGTTCAACCAATTAATTATGGGCAAGATGTATTTACACTCGAGTGGAATGGAATCATTTTGAAGTTTCATTTATTTGTTTCCGTCCAATATATCCTTCCTTGTTACAAATATTATAATTATGATAATGTCCTACTTCACAAATACCCTAAAATCACGGGTCTTTTGAAAATTCAGTAAAACATGGGGCTGAAAATAACTACTTCAAATTACACCTCTAGGATATGGTTGGCCCATGTTTGATCATCATCATTTGAAAAGTTTTTTATACTACATATTTTATTTTTACCACATATTCAATCCAAAAATTTTCCTACTTTTTAACCATATATTTTCCTAAAAATTACTAATCAAAATATTGTCTTTTCTATATAATGGTTGTCCAATGGGGACTTTACATGTTATTAACCAAACATTAAACAAAAAGCTGAAGTTAAAAAGTCTAAAACGGAAACCTAACGAACTAACAGTCTACAATCAAAAATCAAAATACAAATTCTTCACAAATCAAAACTATGATCATCAGCTTCTTCAACTACAATTTTTCATATTTTATTTCAAAATCTACAAATAATCAACGTAAATCTTGTATGTTAGTAATTTCTATATTTTGATTCAAATAGTTCAGATTTGTTTGCTTTTTCAATAATAGATTATAGATTTTGTAATTGTTAGGTGTCAAACGAGATTATACAATACGACATGAAATATTGATCTAAACATTAAGAATACAAGAAACAATAATTTAATTTGACAGTGGAATTGAAGATTTTACAACAATATTATGTTCCTACACAATTCTAACTTGTAGTAGTAAATAATGAGGTAAAAAAACATGTGAAATATACAAAACAAGAAAACTCGGAATGGTGTAGTCCTTGAGTGCCAGGCTCGTGCTAGGTGGGTGGCAGGTCTCTGCTAAAAACTCTGTTTCTGCAAGGAATGAATTGGTCTCTTCAATAAGAATTGAACTAATTTTTCAAACAAATCAAAAAATTTCCACATCTTCCACACTATCTAACTAGGATAAATGAGTCCAAACATTGCTTCGCAAAATTACATCAGGTTCCCAAAAATCACAAATTATTTAAAATTTACCAAACAACGTCGAAACACACCCATAAATAAAATTAACTCCACTAAATGCTTTTGTAGAAGACTCATTGCTAGACTCAACATCTTTAAATACACTTAAAGCATGCGCAACAAAATCATCTTTCCCGTACCTATCTTCACTGGGTTTGTCCCTAACAATTGATAATGATGGTACTGTAGGTGATGGCTGCAAAGCAACATTATCTATATCATTTGAACTCGACTGAGATATATTCTTCAACACGGACCCCAAACCAAATTCCAATGGTACTGTACCAAATTGAATGTCTACCATGATACTAAACCTTGGCTGAATAATCTTGCAAGATGTATAACTGAAACTTTTTCTTCCCATCTAATACAACTGGACACCTTTGTAAACCTTCAAACCTTCACATTCACCAATGAACCCATATCCTTTTGAATAAAAAATAGCCAATGAGATGAGATCTTTCTCCAAATCTGGAGTATGTCGAACCTGATCAAGTGTTCTAACTGTCCCATCCAACAATTTAAGTCTGACTCTACCAATATCAGCTACCTGATACGGTGCGTTGTTTCCCATGAGAATAACACCTTTTGAAACTATTTTATATGTTGAAAACAATCCCAATTGGGACACATATGAAAAGTACAAGTTGATTCCAGAATCCAATCCTCATTAGGATTAGAGTTGTCGTCAGAAGTAGCTAAGATATATCTATCAATCAAATAACCTCTGCGACATCGACTTTACAGAAGTTTCAAGGTGTCTGATAAGGGCGTTTTTGCACGTTCATTTTAGTTCACAAACATGGATAATTTTTGATAAATGTGTGGAATATAGCTTAATTTGATGCAATATGTGTTTGCAGAACATCAACGATGAAAGTGGGAAAAATTAGGAAAAAAAAGCAAAAATGACTTAAATGAAGCAAAATCAAGTTTAAGGACTCAAGTGCAAATACTGAAAAGTTGTGTCGAACCTTATGATGAAAATTTGAGAGTGTTGGGAGTCAATTGATGAAAGAAGATATCAAAGTGATGAAATATCGTCAAAGTATGATCACACATCAATTTCCAATCGAAAAAGTTATGCACTGATTTTCAGTCTCATATTAAGACCCATTTTAACATGGTAAACGATTGGATTGGAAGATGAAATTTGAAGCAAAGTTGTAGCCCTTTAAGTTATATTTCCAACGAATCTTGAATTACTAAAATCGGACATGGAAAGTGGAAGATATGACCAAAATACTAAACACTATCCGGCGGAGAAAAATGTCGCAGAGTGTTAATTCCTTGTGACCGCATAGACCACATTCTTAGAGAGAAAAATAACATTGAAGAGCAAGGAAGAGGGCTAGAACAAGGAATTCATTCAAAATTCAAGATTTCAAACCTAACTTCCTAGTTTTAGGTTGATATCTTCTCTTTATTTTTTTTATTGTTCTTTTATTTTATCCATGTTAGGCTAGACTTTTTATGTACTAGGTGAACAATGCAATGTAACCTTTTAATTTTCTATTTTGTTTGTAATTTGATATTCAAACACGATCGATGGATGTTGAATGATTTATATACACTTTCTTGCCTCCATAGTTAAATGCATGTGCTTATGTGAGTTTGAGTGATCTATTTCATACATTCGAAAGAAGGGAAATAGATTCTACAAGGTATAAATTATCGTAGGGTTTGATAGATGATAGACATATATCGCTATACTTTACATGAATCTCTAAGTGTTTATCTCTAAGTGTTTACAAAACATCATGTATTCTTGTATATTGCATTTGTCATAGAAATATAATCAAATGGTATGCGAGAATATGTTCAATTCTACTTGAAAGAGATTATTGGATATGTTAGAAATATTGATTCTTCAACCAATTCATCGTGTTATTGAATTGTGAAATAGAGGTTAAAAGTGAGCTTGCTTGGTGATTGGGGATCTTAGTGCCCTTTTCATTCATTAATTTCATCAAACTTTTGCATTTAACATAATTTTGTGTACATTTAGTCACGTTAGCATAAATTGTATTTGAGTCATAGTTTGGTCATAAAATCCAAATAACCAACCATCTTGAGTTTAATAAATTCATTTAGCTTGATAATAGGAATCAAATCAAATCAATCATCATGAGACGATACTCAAAATTTTACAATTTTCACTTTATTACTTATTAACGAACCGTGGACTTGCGGTGATTTACAAAGCGAACATATTTTCGTGAACAAGTTTTTAGCGCCGCTGCTGGAGATTGAGTTTTAATTTGGTTTTTGTTATTTAGACACTAATTCGAACTTGTTTTTCTTTATTTTAGTTTACATTTTATTTTCTATTAAGTTTATTCACTCAGGCTGAACTAAGTGCTACTATTTTTCGCTTCTTCAGGTCTTGTATGCGAAGATTGGTTGCCGGTGAATTACTTCCAACCGATATGGAGATTGCACGGACTTTTCATCGAAGACAGAGAATAGTGAGAGCAGCACATCAGGTCAATCAAGGACAAATACAAATGACTGATCAACAATTGGAATCGATTGTAGAACCTGCAGTTCCAGCCAATGCAGAAGCACAATATGATGGGAATGCTTTGCTTGGGGATTTTTTTTGTCACCGCTCGTTATTTAAAGCCAATCTACTATTGTTTACTGAACATTTGGACAACCAAATTTTCAGCTGAAGATAAATGTCATCCAACTCTTTCAGAATTTTTTTTTTCACGCAGAAGACGGCATACGAGATCCACATACACATGTATCCGATTTCTTGGATATGTGTCAACATTTCAAATACCAGGGGATATCAGAGATGCAATCAAACCGAGGTTGTTTCCGCACACTCTTCGGGATAAAGCACTTGAGTGGCTTAATTCACTCTTAGTGACAAGTATAACTACTTGGGATGACTTGACTCATAAATTTTGTACCAAATTCTTCTCACCAGCCAAAGTGGCAAGACTAGGCATGAAATATTAATATTCAGACAAACTGAAGCTGATCCTTTGATGAGGCTTGGAGCATGTTCAAAAAAAATGCTACGGAAGTGTCTTCAACATGGGTTCGACAAGCCAAGACAAATCAGATTTTTCTATGTGGGACTACTTCTGGCTTTCAGAAGCATGGTAGATTCATCGTCAAATGGATCCCTAACCACGAGGTCAATCGATGGAGCTTGGGAATTGTTCGAGAGAATGGCTAATACTTCAGCCATGTGGTCTTCAGACCGAATGGGTCCAAAGAAAATAGTTGGAATGTATAAAGTAGATACTTACTTGACATTGTATGCAAAGATTGACTCCTTATTTCACAAGATGGAGAGCATAGCACAAACGGTGAATTCAACACAAGTCAGGAAGTCAATTTGTGAAGAATGTGGAGCAAAACATGGCACAGTTGAATATCCTATCCTTACACAAAGAGTGGAACATGTGGACTTTGTTCAATGGGGTCAACGTCAGCACAACTATCCTCATTCTGAAACATACAACCAGGGATGGAGAAACCATCCAAACTTCTCCTAGGGTGGAAACCAAAATCACAATCAAAATCACAATCAAAATCACAACTGAACTCCAAGGCAGTTTTAGCAGGAGAAGAAACCTCAGTGGAAAACATGCTTGCAAAACTCATGGAGAAGATCGATAAATATATGGAAAACACAAATCAATTCATAAGGAAGATTGAAACAAACTTCCAAAATCAGGGCACGGCTATTAAGAATCTAGAGACTCAAATGGGACAGTTAACTCTTTCTATGACATGAAGAGTGCTTGGAGCATTGCCGAGCAACACAGAAGTAAATCCTAGGAAGCATGTTCAAGCCATTACTACACGAAGTGAAATTCAGCTACCTAAGATACATATTAAGAGATCGGGTGCAAATAAAGAACAAATGGAGTCTTCTGAAGAAGAGAATGAGAAGCGGGTTGAGAACACCAAGAAGATATCGGTAAGAGAAAGTCCAGAAAAATCACAACAAGTGCTAGATAATTCGGTGAACCTTTATGAGCCACCCATTTCATTTCCACAACGGTTGAGGAAGCACAAGATGGAGTAGCAATACAAGAAATTCCTCGAAATATTCACGAAACTCCACATAAATATCCCATTTGTGGAAGTACCGTTCAAAATGTCTAGCTACGCCAAATTCCTAAAAGACATTATATCCAAGAAACGAAAGCTAGAGGACCATGAGAGAGTAATGTTAACAAAGGAGTGCAGTGTCATAATTCAGAAAAAGCTCCTACCAAAACTGAAAGACCCAGTGAGTCTTACTATACCTTGCACTATTGGTGAATGCTATTTTGATAAAGCTCTTTGTGATCTTGGTGCAAGTATTAATCTAATGCCTCTATATATTTTTAGGAAACTTGGACTAGGCGAACCCAAAGCAACCACGGTGACACTACAATTAGCTGATCGATCATTGGCACATCCGAGGGGGATAATTGAAGACATGCTAATCAATGAGGACAAATTCATTTTCCCAACCGATTTTCTCATTCTGGATATGGAGGCAGACAAGAATATCTCACTTATCTTGGGCAGACCATTCCTAGCTACCAGCATAGCTCTAATAGATGTTCAAAAGGGATAGTTAAATTTGAGAGTTAGCGAGGAACATATCAATTTCAACGTTTTCAATGCTATGGACTATTATGTCGAGTCAGATAGTTGCTATCAAATTGATATGGTAAATGAGGTGGTGTAGGATAAAATTGTGTTTCAAAACTTTCAAACACTGCTGATGACCATAATCTGCGTTTTCAACCCAAACAAAATCATGAGAATTAAGAAGTCTACATTGTTGAGTTCGAAGCAGTTGATCAGGGAAAAACAGATGACACGAACAAAGATAAGGCTAAAGTTTGGAGGAACGCTGCAGTAAGAAAGAAAAGGTCATTGAAGAAGTTAATTAGGACCTCCAAAGTTATATTCAACATATCTTAACGGACTAACACGATATAGTCGAGTTATAGACTATAA
>CAIGRO010100032.1:0-14757 GCA_903798355.1 Fraxinus baroniana | reverse complement strand
TATGAGTTCACTCTTCTTGACTCAAATCTTCTTAGATGAAGATGTAGTCGTAGTTAGATGAGTCATCGGCGCAGTCAAGTAACTCACTTGATTAGTCAAGAATCTAACGTGAGTAGTTAGATCTTGTTTTTATGTTTCTAATCAATGGCTTATGGCACTTAGGTCTAATGTCACCTAACTCACCACAATTGTGACAAGTGGAACAAATATACGAGCAACCTTGGGTGGAGGAAACCTATGTTGTACATATGATTTCGGTCCTTAGGCACCTACATTCTCGGTCTTGTTCCTACTTAAGAGTTCGCGATACTTAAGTCTTATGTGTCATAACTTGACACAATAATGCACATGGGGATAAACTTAGGACCACCTCTAGGTTTCAATGTTTGTATCTTAAGCTTGATCGAGGCAGGTACACAGTTATATTTAATAGAGAAAGCGGTATAAGAATTTATTCATTATCACCTAAATCTCCTCTATTCCTAGTTGTTTTGTTCAGATCTATCGTGTTATCAATCTTTTTATATTCACTAGAGAAAGATTGGAGTTGTGCATTTGATTTTTCAAGATCACTCACAAGAGTTTTAACCTTAATTTCTAAAGGACTATTTCTCAACCCTTAATTCATTCAATCATTTGGTAGACTCATCAAATTTAGCTATAAGGCTCTCTTTCTCTAATTCAAGTTGATTCGATTTCTTAAAGACTAGCATATTAACCTTATGTAACTTGATATTCTCCTTATATAGTTGGTCATAGCCTCATGAATATCCATATCATCCACAAATTCTACATCAAAATATGATTGACTCATTTAGACAATTATTGGGTCAAGGATTGGAATTAAACTTTGATACCAATTGAGAGAATAAATTTACCGAATAGTTTGGACCCAAATGCAGAATTAAACCAATTAAAAGCAACACATCACTTATTAATTATTTCTAGATGATTAAGGTAATTAATTTAATTAATTCATATGGTTAAACAATCTCAAACATTCGGATCAAAGTAGCAAGTAAATAAATAAAACCAAATATGACCATCGGGAAAAATCCCAACTCATGACAAAAACATCCAGGCAAACTTGTCATAAAATCCATTAAAAAAGTTAACTTATAATTAGTCAAGACACTGCTAAACCTTAATTGACTCTGGTCACCTAACTTATAAATCACTGATGAATTCCTTCAGTTGTGCACTTACTAGAACACTGGACCACTTTTCTCTTCACACGGATCAATAAGAACAAACCTCATTTTTTAGCGATAGAACTCCAAGCGCCTCTTTTCAAAACTCCAGAAGTCAACTAATTGGTGAATGTAAGATTTTGTTTTGGTGTTGATCTCTATGTGTTTTGATCCATAGGCTGATACATGAGAAATTGAAATATGTATTTGGCTTTCAAATAACAAACTCTTGACTTACAACTAAACTATACTAATGAAAGATCGATATATGAGATCAATTATATAAACAAATATTTTTGGATTGAATCAATAAAATCAATGGAATATATTTATGATCTTCAATAACGAGATCTCTCAGGCAAAATAATAATTCAACACACCTTGGGATATTCCATGGCTTGTATATTTATAGTGAAGTGTTTAGGCTGATTGAGATAGAAAAATAATAGTTTTACGCAAACTATGGTTTTTGTTCTTCGAATCGTCGCTCGAGCTCCTAGTGGACAACTAGCGAGTGGTCCCTGATCAGTGGTCAGTATTTTCATCATAACTTTCTTTTCTAATATTCGATTGAGATGATTCAAAGTGCTTTTATCTGTAACTAGGTATTTTTTAAATGTGTCTATATGTGACTGTGACCAAATCTTTCTTAAATGTGACCGTCTTTGACCAATTTATATTAACTTTGACTATATTGATCAGTGTCGTCTTGACTATGACTGTATGTGACTATGTCTATATTAACGGTGGTTTGTGGTCTAATATGTTAACAATGACTTGTGACCAATTTTTTGCTAATAGTTACTATTTGTGACTTTTTATGTGTTAGCCGTAACTCTCTATGGGCAAGTTTATGTTATTTGTGATTGTCTATGATCAAGTCCATTTTCAATGTGAATGTTTGGGCCATGTAGTGCAAGTATTGTGACTTCTTGTTATTTGTCTGTGACCTATTGTTGTCTAACTATAACTTATATTAATTAAGGACCTATTGTATAGGTTACAATCTATTTACCGGCACAAATCACGAATTTTATAGGTTATAACTTATTTCACGATTACAAATTGTCAACTTAATTGGTCACGACATATTTCTTGGTCACAAATCACAAATCTTATAAGCCACAATTTATTTTACGGTAATAAATTTTCAAATTAATTTGTCACATCTTAACCAATTGTGATTCACGATTACAAATTTATTCACAATTTCACATTTTTTAGACCATATATTATTTATTGGTTACAAATTATTAATTTTATCGATCACATATTATTTATTTGTCATAAAATTTATTTGGTCACAAACTCACAATAACCCAAATAATTGATCATAAACATTATTTATCCCATGCCACCCATCCCATCCCACCACACCATACCACCACATGCATCACTACCACCATCGGCACTACAAACCATTTGTGAGCACCAACAATTCCACCATCACTATCAGGAACTTGCACAATATTGTTAGCACATCACCACCACGACAAGCACCACCATCGTCGCCAGTGCCATCACCAGCACCAACTACCAACATCACCACCAAAAAAACTCCCGCATCCAAAACTCTAGATTTTTCCCAGTTTTACATTGAAAACAATTCATATTAATAAAAAAACAATGCTTCCAATACTGACCTTCACTTATCCTTTGGAATCTAGAAACAGTTGCAAAAGTTCACAACCTGAAAATTGGTCTTCAATAAGGGATCTAAATTTGACTCACCATGTTAAACAACAATGCATTGAAAGCATCTCCTCCAAGCATAGGCAAAATGACGTATTATTCAATTCTCGTATTTCTATATAAGAATCAGAGATTGCATGTGGCGACGACATATTTGTTCATCACAAATCACAAATTTTATAGGTCATAATTTATTTTCCGGTCATAAATTATCAAATTAATTTGTCAATCTCACATTTTTTAGGTGACATATTACTTATTAGTTATGAATTAACCAATTTATTCTTTACAATAACCTACATAATTGATAAACGCTATTCATCATACCCCCCTCCCCACCACCACCACCACCATTTGTGACCACCATCACCGCTAGCACATCATCACCACCACCATCAACTGCCAACATCATCATCAACAAAAATTACCCAAAAAATTCCCGTATTCGAAACTCTAGATTTTTCCTAGATCACGTAGCGAAATTAATGTGTATTAATAAAAAAACAATGCTTCCAATACTAGCCTTCACTTATCCTTTGGAATCTAGAAACAATTGCAAAGTTCACACTTCACAATCTGTTAATTCATTTTCAAAAATGAATCTAAACTTGACTCACTATGTTAAACAACAGTGTAATGAACTCCAACATCTCCTCTAAGCAAAGCTAAAATAGCATATTTATCTATTCTCTTATTTCTGTATTAAGAATCAGGGCATTGCTAGTGACCTTAATCCTGCACAAATTAGAGTGTAAAGACGTGACTGTGACCTTGATCACAAACATAAATATGCGTCCGTGACCTAAAAATTGCCTGACTACACTTTGTTCTTTTGTAAGTATGACATTTTTTTTTTACAAAATAACTTATAACCGATGGCCTATCCAACACTTGTATTTTGGTAATATCAAGTAATAATATAACAAAATCAAGTCAAGTCTATTAAAATGAGGCCACATAATATATAAATCAAAACCACAAATTAATCTAAATTAAAGATGAATGTTGTGCTGGAATATATATTTTTGTTATTCATTTCTCTATGTAAATATGTAAAATTTAGGTGTTTTCGGTTTTAATGAAATTCAATAAAATCCTTTAAAATTGAAATATCATCAATAATTAGTGGATATATAAGAGAATTCATCGATAGAGAAATTCTAAAAGATTCGGATGGATCTCAAGTTTAAGAATAGATATAATCAAATCTTTTGAAATTTTACCATATTTGATGAGATTTTTTATAGAATTTGTGATAATCTATTTAAATTTACGAAATTTATAATCTTTTAAAATCCATCACCAAAAGTTATACTGCCTTCCTTTCGAATTTTATAATTTTATAGAATGATATAACTTGCTTCAGTTTCTGCCAAACCTCCTGCAAGAAACAATGGCTCTGCCACAGGCCTTACGCTCTCTGCTCCTCCATTTGCCGCCGTCACCTTCTCCGACCATCGTCTCATCCATCTTTCTCAAACTGTCAATCCCAATTCACAGAAAACTCTCTATCCGTTTCTCTTCCTTCTCCAAACCCGCCAGCCTCATACCCCAGGTCACCCCGAAAGCTGCTAAAGGTATTCACTACCTTCTATCTTCAGTTATTCTGCAACACACACACACACACAAACAAAGAGATTGAAAATGTGAGTTTTGAAAATTTTGTCATTTTGTTTTGTAGAAAACAAATTGGTATTAAACAGAGATGAGAGGTTGGGGAATGGAGCAGTTACCTCTGCCGAATCAGTTGTGAATTCCAGCACAATTGCAGCCATTGTGAGTTCGCTGTGCGGACCACCTGCTGCGGTGGGTATGGTCCGTTTATCAGGCCCGTCTGCGGTGTCTGTTGTCGGGCGTGTGTTTCGACCGGCTTCNGGACCACCTGCTGCGGTGGGTATGGTCCGTTTATCAGGCCCGTCTGCGGTGTCTGTTGTCGGGCGTGTGTTTCGACCGGCTTCTAAAAAGAAGAGAAGGCATGACTGGAGGCCAATTAGCCATGTTGTGGAGTATGGTGTGGTAGTGGATTCTCATGAGAATGTTGTTGATGAGGTACTGTAGATGTGAATTTGGATTGTGATTTTTTCTTCCATTATTAAATGAACTTCGTGCATAGAAAAAATGAACGAGGAAGAATAGCGTCCCCATTTTAAGGTTTTTGAGTTTCTCCTAAAATATCGTTGTTTGGAATTATCTACTTTTGATGTATTTTCGTCTTGGAGAAAAAAACTACAGTTGACCAAGAGGAATTCATTTCAGAAATTTCCTTAAATAAATTTATTTCTCTGCATAGTTTGCAAGAATGATGCCGAACTTCTTTTATATTGCATGCTTTACATTTTTAATAAGGACAAAGGGATAGAGGAAATGTGCACAGTCCATTAAGTATCAAATGATGGTCTTGCTTGGAGAATGCTTCTAAGTAGAATGCAATTAACACGGCGTTCATTTTTTTCTAGGTGCTGGTGGTTCCCATGTTGGGCCCAAAATCATACACTCGTGAAGATGTGGTTGAGCTTCAGTGTCATGGTAGTGAAGTATGCCTACGTCGCGTTTTGAGGGCTTGTCTAGAAGCTGGGGCAAGGATTGCGGATCCAGGTCTTTCATTTTTCTCTTTTATTGTTCTTCAAGTAATATATGAAAAGGATATTATCTTACTTAGCTTCCTAGTTGACAGGAGAATCAATTTGGAGAGCATTGTATTCTGTCAGCTAACATGCTCTTTAAACCTCTGAGCGGTTGCATTTAGCATATAATTTTTTTTTACGGTCTCCCAGCCCCCAACCATATAAGAACTTCTATCTGGACTGAGAAATGAAGCATCACAACTTCTATAACCTATTTAAATTGTAACTTCATGCAATATATAATCTAGATAGCATATAATTCAAAATCTTTTCTAAATATGCCATCTCTTAGGGGTTATTTGGGTAATTGGAAGTGGATTGGAATATGCATTTATGTAAGTTTGGATTCTGTAGAATGGAAATACACTAAATTTAAAATGTGGTTTAATTTATCCACTTTCAAGCACCCTGTATTATTGTGCAGATGCAATGTAATATGGAATATAATCTTTTGAAGATGAATGTTTTTTTCCTTTCAATCTCTCAGGCGAGTTCACACTCCGTGCTTTTCTACATGGTCGTTTAGATCTCTCCCAAGCTGAGAATGTGGGCAAACTTATATCAGCTAACTCAGAGGCTTCTGCAGATTCTGCATTGGCAGGAATACAGGTGACTTGTTTCATATTTCAAATTTCCTTGGCTTTAGTTGAAATCATGCTGGCATTCCTGAATTTTATTCCTTGCGACAGGGAGGCTTCTCTTCTTTGGTGAAATCATTAAGAGCTCAGTGCATTGAGTTGCTAACTGAGATTGAAGCTCGTCTGGATTTTGAAGATGAGATGCCTACTCTTGAGTTGAACCTAGTTATAGATAAGATACATGGGATGTTGCAAGAGGTGGAAAATGCTTTGGAAACTGCCAATTATGACAAACTTCTTCAGTCTGGATTCCAGGTACATTGGGCCATGGAATCTCTGATGAATATCGCTAGCATATTGAAGGGAAATATATTGGAAGAATATATTGTAGAACATGCTATCTTTGACTATTGCCTCTGGCTTCTCACTGACTTTCTATTTTCCCCTTTCTACATCGTAACCATTTGATGTCTTTCTTTTTGCTTAATGTTTGCAGATGAGGTTATATAAATCGTCAAATAGTTACTCCTATCCACTTAACCTTTTAATTTAATATAGCAGAACAATCAGTCATGCTACATTCTCGTGCCTTTTCATCATGCTTTTCTGAGATGTACTAACATTTTCTACTCATATTTATGAATTTGTACTAATTCCTTAATAAATTACCTTCAGATAGCAATTGTTGGCCGACCAAATGTTGGGAAATCGAGTCTGCTTAATACATGGAGCAAAGTATGTTTTGGAAACTTAATTTTCTGGCACTAAACCTATGGCATTGTTATCGTTATTGTTCTCATTGGTACGTGATTATCTGCTCTGTCATGTGAATCCCCGTTAGTCTATGCTTTTATTCTCTTCCTTGCATGTGAAACTATTTATAAGTTTGCTTTAATGAGCCATTGTATCATTGACATGTATTATTAGGGTATCTATTTTCATGTAAGTTTCATGGACACACAATACGACACATGTATATGACGACACGTGATTTTTCTAAGAAGTAGGACACACAAACAAATTGGGAGACGTCAATTTAAATTCTTTAACATTTTAAATTTATATATTATATCTTTATTTTTATACTTTTTTCTTACATATATAGGACATAGCGCATTCCATGTTGAACACTTACCTGAGTAATGTTCATTGAGTATCCCTCTAGCATTAAAAAATATATAGAAAATAGGACACACCATGTTGCTTGTCAGACCTATGTCATGGAGTGTCCGTGCCCGACACGACTCGTGTCGGACATGGACACACCACCATAATTGAAGTGTTCCATGCTTCATAGGTTTGTAACAAATTACAAAATGTCTTGCTAGGAAACTTCTACATTGAATCATTAATATGAATTCAGTGACCCCTGCTGGGCATCTGTAAGGCCCTTCTCTTCTGAATTAACTTAATGGGATGTCAATATTATCTCATGACAGTTCATGAAATATCTCAAAAGCTAGTAATTTGCACGACTAATGTGATTAGGCAGTGTGCTTGTTTTCTTCTTGTCTTTTTTCAGGAATTCCATGTATATTTTTGTTAATTTTTTCTTGAATTATTGTATGCAAACAAATTCTTATATTAATTTTTGATTTTCTGGTCCTTTTCCCTATTTTTTGAGCAATATGTTTAATTCTGTGCTCTTAAAATGCATTTTAACATACAGAGTGAGAGGTCAATAGTCACACGTGTTGCTGGTACAACACGTGATATAGTAGAAGCCAATATTTCTGTTGGTGGTATTCCTGTTACCCTCCTGGATACAGCTGGTATCAGGGAAACTGATGACATAGTGGAGAAGATTGGTAAGATCTTCCTCTTCACCCATTTGACTGAATTTTGCTGAAGTTAAATGCTGTTTGATACACAATATTTTGTTGCCCATATTTCATTCCGAAGACCAACCTGATAATATTTGTAACATTAGTTCATTTTGATAAAAATAAATAAATTAATCGAAATTTCTAATTTTTTGACATGAATCTACATATTTCCTATTGTGACGAGGTCATGTTTAGGCATCCGGGGGTGTGTGCTGAGTATCATGGTCGTAATTGTGACAATGGTTCTATGTATGAATATCTCTTTTGTACTTTGCTATAGGTAGAATAATTAATCACTTACCATTCATGATAATAATATCGGGATGATTCTGATAACATATAGCCCTTGTTTGGGCTCCATTATAATTGAATTCTTGGGAAAAATGTATTTTGGAATAGCTGTTTTTTGGAGTGTGGTTAAAAAGTAGGAAATGTTTTGGGTTTACTTGTAATATTATTTTATTGGAGAATGTGTGGGTGTAAATGAGTTTTGTAAAAATTTATTTTTGGTTTAATGGAGCCCAAACAAGGGCATAGACTTTCTAATGTCATTCAAAGTTTATGCTGATATGCAATTCGTTATGTGCATCTGAAAACAATACAATCTCTTTCTCGAATTGTTTCTGACTATTTTCTTTGCAGGTGTGGAAAGGTCTGAAGCAGTTGCTACAAGTGCTGATGTTATTGTCATGACTATAAGTGCAACAGAGGGTTGGACTTCGGAGGATGAAAAACTTCTTGAGAGGATTCAAAGAAAAAAGGTTCTTTAAGTCATTCCATTCGTTGCTTGTTCCCTGTTCGCAGTTGATTCTTATTAAGTGAGAATGTTGGTGCCTTGCTTCACACTTCATAGTCTCTTTAATAATGATTTATCCTCAGTATTTTTTTCTTTCTCTGATGCATGATAAGTGTTTGAGTCTCAGTTATACTAGATCAACTTGTGTTTTATTTAGTTTAATTGTGAGGGAAAAAACCAAAGAAGCTAAATCATGCTCCATGTTTTCTCTTCAAATTCAGAATGGATCTTCATCGACTCCAGTAGTTCTTGTGATCAACAAGATAGACTGTGCTTCATCTTCTTGTGATTGGGCCAATACGCTTGCCAGGTCTTTCAACAAGCACGTTTTTACCTGTGCCTTAAGTGGTCAAGGAATTCCAGATTTAGAGGCTGCAATAACAGAGCTCGTAGGCCTAAATAGGATCCCAACGGGGGGTCACAAATGGACTCTGAACCAGGTTAGTGTGTAATTCATTAAATTAACCTCACTTCATAGCAATAGCTTCATGTTTGAACATCAGGTACTTTACACATTTTTTTATTCCTAATTTCTCTTTGTATTTTGTTAGTCGTTGAAGGTGCAGCTAATGTTATTGTATTTTATTCACATTAATTTTGAATTTTTTTTCTCCATCATCAGAGACAGTGCGAGCAACTGGTTCGGACAAAGGAAGCTCTTATAAGGTTAAAAGCCTCAATTAAGGAAGAGATACCTCTTGATTTTTGGACAATTGACCTAAGAGAAGCTGGTTTGGCACTCGGGCAAATAAGTGGAGAAGATATTTCTGAAGAAGTATTGTCCAACATATTCGGTAAATTCTGCATTGGAAAATAATTTCCTAATTGTGTAAGAAACTAGACATGAGTTTTTAGCATTCTCTCTCTTTATATTGATGATTATATAATTTTGTGTTTTTTCTCATAATGAGCTTTCCTCAAATACTGATACCATTATCCTAGAGTCTGTATATGTTTTCGATTATTCATTTCATTAACGAATGAGTGATTGAAAATAAGAAAATCTATATTGCTTGCTAGTTTATGAGAGTGAAGCTATTTTACTAGAACAACTTAGAAGAGAGAAAGGCGGACATAAACTAAGGAGGGGTTCTATTTGTGTTTTAGTTTTTAGTTTTGAATGTCTTTTTTGAGATTGCTGAAAATACGTTTTTTCATCATTTTGAAAAATTGTTTTCAAAAATAAAAATAAAAAAATGAAATTTTGGCTTGGTTTTAATTGCAAACAGCCAAAACGGTTTTTTTGACGTTTTCCGTTTTCTTTGTAAATTTTAAACTCGTTTTTGGAAATTCGTTTATGAAAATAGGTAAGTAAACGCGTTTTCATTGTTTTCGAAAATTGAAAACTGAAAATGACCTGAAAACATCAAAGAGAACAGATCCTAAAGAATCTAGTTGTTTTAGATCTTCTAGTTGATATAGCAATGAACTACAGGGAGTGGCGGCAAAGCATCAAGCTAGTCGTCTCTCAATTTATTAGGAACAAAATGAGTATGTTTGGCAGCATAAAAGTATAAGTTACTTTTAAGGAACTTTTTCATTCTAAACATGCTTGAATATGTTGCTTGATTGTTAATTTTAAGTAGAAAACTCATTTTTAGAGCAACCATCATGTTTTTGCCAAAGTAGTAATTTATTTATTCCGACTTTGATCAACTTTTTTAAACTTAGCCAAACATGCAATTAGATTATTTAGTCTCTGCCCACCCTCCTATTCCTAATAGGGTTAATTTCACAAACGATTACTGAACTTACATAAAAATTACAAAACGATCACTAAAGCTTAAAACTTATTGTTTCACTGAAGTTTCATGCGCTTCACTGAAGTTTTAATTTGTTTCACAAACGGTCACTGAAGGACCATTATGATTTTAATTCAAACTTAAAGAATCAAAACACGTGGACATAGAAGCTTGACTACCTCAAGTGCAAATTTCTTACTATTAAGTGCCACATTTGGAGTAAATTATATGAAAATTGTAAAAGTGATATTTTAATTCTCGTTCAGCCTATATACGTACAAAATCATAAATTTAGATATGAGATTTAAATATTTTTCTATGTTTTTCGATGATAGTGCATAGATTTTCTAGCTTTTAATGCACTTTTATTTATTTTTAGTTCACATAAAAATGTAGTGTATTCTTGTTTAAAAGAAATTTGCACTTGAGGTGGTCAAGTTTCTATGTCCATAAGTTTTGGTCTTTTAAGTTTGAATTAAAATCATAACAGTCCTTTAGTGACCGTTTGTCAAACAAATTAAAACTTCAGTGACCGTTTGTGAAAGCGCATGAAATTTAAGTGACCGTTTCTACAAGTTTTAAACTTCAGTGACCGTTTTGTAATTTTTAGGTAAGTTCAATGACCGCTTATGAAATTAACCCGTTTGGTTAATATTTTATTATCGAAAATGTGATATCATTCATCACATGTGAATTTTTCATTGGTGATTTGAAAGTAGTTTATTCAATCTGTGAGTAATGGTCAACATCATTAATGAACTTTTCATCAGTATTTTACAAACTTTCTATGTCAGCTCCATTGGTCGATGGGTTTTCTTTAATACTGCAATCGGCAGATTTAAAATTATATAATAGTTGTACATAATTTTCAGAGTTGTTAGAATCTGAATATAACAAACTTATTTACGTATCTGTCTGCAATTGCAAATGAATGATTGCTATATATTTTTCTTTGAATCTGGTTAATCCATCAAATGCATAGTAAAGAATAAAGAACAGATATCAATAAGAATTAAGAAAAAATGACAGAGATATATAATTTTCAAGCATATTAATGTGATGCTCTCATTCTAGAAGCCCAACTCCCCTCCTTTTGAGATCTTCTTTTCAATTTTGAAAGCTGAATTTCCCATTTATCTCTTGACACGTCTCCGTTTCTTTCCTCTTTGCATTTAGAATCTTGATCCAGCAAATCTTCATAAGCCTTCTGTAACTCAACAAAAACCCGGGTCGATTCTTCAGCCATCAAAGGATCACAGACTTCGGGATGATATAGGATGGCCATTTTCCTATATGCTTTCTTGATTTCTTCCACATTTGCATTAACAGAGAGCTCTTCGTGAAAGTCGATGGCTGCCATTTTTGCAAATGGCAAGGTTGACTTGCAAGAGACAACCTTGAATTTGTTGTGCATAAGAACGCTCTTAGAGTTTGAAAATGGCATAAATAGATAGCCACTCTTTATATTAGAGGTTTGAGTTACATTCATTTCTTTGAAAGAGATTCTGAAGAATATTGGGTTATTTGAAATAACTCGAAAAACAAATGTACAACTGCATGCTGCTCTTTTTGATCTATGTATTTATATGCATAGGCCACTACGTTAACTGTAAACAAAAAAAAAAAAATAAAAAAAAAAAAAAAAAGGTTTATGGCTTATATACACATTTGGTCCTTATTGTTTATTTTGTTCCAAATTGATCACTAAAGTTTCCTGACAATTTCAATCATTTTGTTAGTAAGTAGTAACTCAATTGAAATCTTATGTATACACTGTTAAAACAACAATGTACCAACTCGAACATCAATCACATTGCGACACGAGCCTCGACCATGTTAAAATGGGATGACGAAATGCCAAAATAGGAATAAGATTTGACATTATTAGAAATGCCCCAAAGATATCTTTCTATTAGTTTTATGCTCATTAAATTTGTTCCTAATACTCGAAATAGACCAAAACGTGAATTCAATCGGGAGAAAACTCCACTTTATGGTGGAGTTTCACCTCTTTCCTTGGCCTTATCTTTGAGCTTCTTGTAATAAAGCGCGAATCAAATGAACCTCCACTCATCTTGATGTGTGAGCGACAACGTATAAAGAATGGTATCTCGACACCATAGATCCTCGCCAATGAAACATAGTCAACCAACCAGTTTAACAAAATTTTGTCAAAATCCATGTTGACCGTGATTGGATTTTCATGCATTGTTGTATTGGATCGAGATCCAAATTTCGATCTAGCTAGAATGAAAAATTATAATTTTTAAAGATTTAACATTGCTTTCATATATATTGGTCGAATGCGTTTTAAAAAAATAAAGCCACTAACTTGAACAAACAACTGCTCAGAGCGAGACAATAACTTGAGCTTGGAGTCTGATGCCATACAAATCCAATCGAGGACCATAATTAGAAAGAAACGATTAACACTAGTAACTAAATTAAACCAAATGCCACCAAGGGCCGCGCTGGACAGCAAGAGGCAACAGGCTCCAGTTATAAATAGAACTCATAGAAAAAAACTACAAATTTTGCGTAAAAAATGTCTTTCAGAGTTAAAAGAGGGCTGAGAAAATGAGAGCTGCAGATGAAAAACAAGAGAGAAAGAAAAGGAAATAGAGAAGCAGAGGAAAGAAGAGAAGCCAAAAGAGAAGAAGAGAAAGAGGAGAAGAAATCGAGATAAGGGAAAATGAAGTGAATAGAATAGAGGGAGGACAATATTTCCTTTTCTACAAACTTTTACAATTTCATCTAGTTTCATCAAGTAAACGGGCAGCGTAAAAATGAGGAACAAGAATTGTATTTAAATTTTGAAAACACACAACCAAGGTTGTGGGAGGCAGCTATGCTATATCTACATCGATGAACAGAAAATATGGGTGTTGGTAACATATTAATATTACATGAAAAATGAATAATACATGGGATCTATGCAGGAACCTCAATTCGTAGAGCCTGCAAAAACTGTCACATTACTGCCCAAAAGATGGGAGACAACACTCTTCTACATCATGCTCAAGACTACTATTTACAATTCTAAGACTGATCAGCACAGCTTCTTCAAATCCTTTAACAGTGAAGTGAGAGCAAGATTACAAGGTTTTCATGCAGGTAGGGGAATGAAACACGAAATAATTTGAAATCAACACAAAATTGTGTACAGTGAGAAGATGAGTTGTCTGTGGGCCCTGTGTGCTGGCAGTCTGCATGCAGCTTCAATCAATTGAGTACCTGTTTTAGTTCATCTATCAACTGCTGTCTAATTGATGGATTCACCTGCATTGTGTTCCAGTTTAACTAAAATTATTAGAATGAAAGAAACGATGGCAAAGAAAAGGGAAAATTATAATAGAAGAGCAAGAGACGGACACTTTACCTTTTTTAGCAAGGCAGAAAGACCACGAGGTAGTGCTCGTAAATCCATTGTTGAATCACCAATGCTTGACAATTGAAGCGTCATCTTTTGCACATGCAACTCTTGTAGATTTTCCTCATAGTTTCTGGAATCATCCTTCCATGAAAAGAAAGTCTCGTCATCCATCCAAGAATTTTCGTTTCCCATAGCGATCTCGGAGTCCAAAAACCATTTCTTAATCATCTCCCTAGCAGATTTATATGCAAGCTGGTAACCAGCAGCATCTATCACAGTCGTGATCAACGAGTCTTCAGCAAGTCTCCTGCGTAATCTCTTGTAGAAATAAGACCGAGAATTTGACCACTCAACAACTTCTCGGACCACCCCTTTTTCAGCCATTCTGAATGATGTATCGTGTAATTCTGCAAATTTTGTAGCTATTTGAGTGTACAATGGCAGAAGTTGCTTCTCACGAGATTTTATTTGTCTCTGCAAATCTTCAACAATTGCATGTGTTGCAGTGCTTTTTGCTTTATGAAATTTAGCTTTCAGATTGATTAGCTGTTGGTCAAGCCTACCCATGCATTCCAGCAGCTCTCTAGTTCGAAACTTGATCTCGATCATACCTTCTGGCTCTAGGACATTTCCTTTAGCTGTCCGTTCTGCATACATTTCAATGTGGTTTGAATTGATCTTACTGTCCACAACCACCCATGCCCCACCACGGAGTTCACCCATCATAGGTATGTATATAAAAACAGGCTGCTTATATGTTCTAAGGTTCTCAACGATAGTTGATCCAGCCTGGAGGATACCTTCAAAAAGGTCCCTTTGTCCACCTGAAAAGCCTCTCCAGTTGGCAAGAATGAAGAGTGGCAGCTCTTCTCTATTGAAGTCCATCAATGCTTGGGCAGTCTTAGTTGCAGAATCAGGAAACCATACCTGCCCAGC
>CAIGRO010100005.1:919-11774 GCA_903798355.1 Fraxinus baroniana | reverse complement strand
TAATTAAAAGGTCTCGGTCGCTATATAATATTTCAGGATCCGGCTATTGTAGTAGAGTTCTTGTTTGTGGAGTGAAGACACATGAATTTTGGAGGTTGTATGACGTAGCATTTGTGTTCTCAAGAGAGGCAAGTTATAAATGGACATTCTGGTTGACATAATAGCTATTTTATCCTTTTTGTGTGCTTGTTTTCTTTACTGTTTTGATCATACTTTAGGTAATGGATGTCATCAAGGCCAACACTGACGATCCCTGAGTCTTGATTCTTTCAGAAAGAATAATCTGTCTTCGTCATGGAACTTTGTTGGTCGATAAATTTCAGCTGGGAAAAATACCACTTCTGCTCAGGTTAGGATGACTGTCGGATTGTAGCTTATACTTCATGCTATCACACTCTTTCATGATGAAAACCCATCTTATCAAAGGAAAGCACTGATTCATTATCTTTGTAATTGTGATTTAAAGTCAAAAGAAGTGGCTGCAAATACTAAACGAGGCAAGCAGGAAGATAATTCTCATGGTAATATTTTTCTAGAAACTCTTATTTTTTCGAGTCGCCTGCTAAACTGGAGAGAAGGATAAGCACCTTGATTCACTTAAGTTGTTTTCCCCTTGCATTTTTTCTTCATGCATGATTATGTTTTGTTCTAGTCTATGCTTTCATGATTTCTTTCTGGTCAATCCTGTTTATGGATGTAGAGTATTATTTTAACTTACGGATAAAACATCAGCTACCTCCACTTTACACTAATCCCATCCATGTGCCCACCTCCCCTCCAAAATCGGACACTTCATGTTACCTCTTTGCCATCCCCAACCCTTCTTGCACCCAATGTTATTAGGAGCACATACCTTAAGGCTCTCCTTGGTATGAGGTGTTCATTGGGAATGTTTAAATTTATGATCTAGGCTTACTCTTTGAATCATTCAGGTTCATGCCAAGGGGTGTCTGAGGCTCCTTTTAGCCTTATTTTTATTGATCTCTACCTTTTGAGATGATTTTTAATACTCTGAATGTTATAAGGGGGGAATTTACCAACCTTAGAAACTAAAATATAAGAATTAAAATTTTGAAGAGGAAAAGTGAAGAGCCCGTGCCAGCCCTAGGCCTTTACCACTAGAGCTGAAGTGCAAACTCCCCTCCCGAATCAGTGACATGGTAGTTTTTTGGTGTTAAGAGTAGTGGCAACATGTAACTTCAGTCTTCTCCTCCTTATTTTTTATTTCCTTAGTCTGTCTATATTTTTTTTCTTCCTCTATGTTTTTCTTGTTGAAGCCAAAGCAAACAAAATTTGTACAAAAAACTGGTTAGCTATTTCATTTGTTTTTGTTATTGGTCTTGTTTTCTGAATTCTTCCTTGTTGAAAGGTTTCATTACAAATCTTCTAGATGATTCATGGTTTATTATTTGTAATATATTATATTTTGAATTATATTAATGGTATACATGGGGGCCTATTGTTTGATGGAGGTAAAAACAACTCAATAGCTGATTTAGCCCTTTTGAAATACTTCTCCTCACACCTCACCAGTCACACAAATTAAACACAAAATCACGAGCATGGTGGTCTCCATAGGCCTTCAAAGATGAAACAGGGGATTCGGTTCAAATTGGGACTTTTCCATGGTATGTAATTAGGCATTCCTAGATTGAGGAGTCTTACACTTCATGAGAAACACTATTTAGCTTTAAATAGTTATAAGAATTAACTTTTTATACCTGCATGTGGCTATAATTCATCTGTACTTTCATATAGCGAAGTCTTGATCAAAAGTTTATGCCTGAGTCATATGCAAAGGTATATTTTGTCATTTCACCATTCCTGTTCCATTGCAACCCTTTTTTCTTGTTTTGTATCTTATGAAGAAAAGAATTCAACACGAGGTAGCTGATTCCTTTCTTTCCCAAATACTCTGTCCATATCCCACAATGCATTCCAACATTCCAAATGCCAGTTAACCCACTTACACTCGATAGGTCTAGTTTGAATTCTTATTCCTGGAAAAGAATTATTTGGTTGCTTGGTTGAGAAACATTAAATGGATAATCAGATTAATTAAATGGAGACCTAAAAGCATACATGTTGAAAACTGGATAATGGTGCTTATGTTACTTCTAGTGGGATTGCTCGAGGACATATTGCTATAATTGAGTCAGGATTTTATGATGGTGCCCAATATTGTTACTTTTCTTTGGCCATTATAGTTATATAACCTTGACTGTCTTAAAATTTTGAGTTTTATTCACTAATCTTTTCTTTCCTTAAGTGAATCGAGTTTTTATGCTTGCAGATCAATTTTCCAACAATTCCATTTTAAGTGATCTATTTAGTTGTTAGTCCTAAGATATTGATCAAAAAAATGTTTTAAATTCAGTTTTTGATGTGTTTTTATAACCTATTTAACAGGTTTTTATTGTCCAGCAGATTCGATAGCTGTAGATCCAAATAAATGGGAGGGTTATGGTGTTTAAAAACGAGATTATTGATCGATGTTTAATTATGTAACTGTTATGACTTTTTGTACTGGAATTGGCTTCTCATTTGGTGTAATATTGGTAAATTTTTCTTAAAAGAAACTCAGGGATTGTGCATGTGTGTCTGTAAAAAGGAGTACATCTTGTTTAAATATTTTGCAATGGTAGCGAATTTTTGTCAGAGCTTCAAGTTGTTCCTAGCAGAGTTATGTGTTATTGCTGTAATGATGCTTCATCAGGGGACGGAGGGAATGGTGCAGGGGCTGTGCGAGGTACTTGGTCATCAGAATTACGAAAAAGATGTTATTGATGCTGGGTTGATATTTAAATAGGAAACATATATAATTGAGTGAATATTGTACAATGTATATGCATTAGCATAGTTTAATTAGTTTCAATGCAAGAACGTATCTTCCCAATTTAAACGCGATTTCTTATATTTTTTGTCTTGTCATATCTCTATATTTATTGGATATTCTATTTATGGTTAAAAGTGCAAAATTTGTATATTGTCGACCTTTTGAATTTTGCTTAAGGTGCATTTGAACTGGCTGCATGATTTAATACCATGTAGACCTGGTCGAGAAAGTGATAGTGAAGCTGAGGACATTGAGCATAAAATTTAAGGCCATTCATTTTTAGTTAAGTGTAATATTTAAGGCATCATATTCTTGGAGTGCCATGATGAAAGCCTCTAATTATGTTATAAAAATGAAATAATTGACGTGATTGATCCGATCCAATTGAGATAATCCCGATGCTTCACTATTTTATTCATTGACTTTAATTTCCTTATTCCAAAAAAATTAATCTCGATTCCATGACAAGCAAATATATTTCCTATAATTCGTGAGAACAACCATCCTTTTTGGAACCCTTGATAATTTTCACATATCCCTGTGGATACGACACCCCAAAGCTGCACTACAACTACCGCATTATTCTTTGGGTGTAATCACCATCCATCATGCAAAGAAGTGTGGCACTCCGAAGACCAAAAGAGATCACCTCTTAATTTGTTGAAGTGAACAACACATGTCTCCGATGGAAAAGACAATGTAAGAATCCTCTACATGGATGAACTATCCATCATATAGAGAAGCACGAACGTTTCGACGAAAAGCTAGTACCCAAAAGGAATCACCTCCTAATTCGCCAAATCGGACAACATATGTTTCCCAAGAAAAATACCATGTGAGAAGCCTCTACGTAGATGAAACATCCATCATATAGAGAAGTGTGAGCACTTCGGTGAAGAGTTAGATCCCAAAAAGGACCAACTTCTAATTTGCTGAAGCGAACTGCACAGGTCTCTCATAGAAAAGACCATGTGAGAAACATCTATATAATTGAACCATCTATCATGTAGAGAAGCTTTGGTGCTTCGGTGAAAAGCTGGACACAAAAAAGACCACCTCCTAAATTACGAAAGCGGACAATATGTACCTCCCATGGAAAAGATTATGAGAGAAGCCTCTACGTGGATGAGCCATTAATCATGCAAAAAAGCATGTACGCTTCGGTGAAGAACTAAGTCCATTCACCATACAAAGAAGTGTGTGCGTTTCGACAAAGAATTGGATCCCAAAAAGAATTACCTCCTAATTCGTTGAAGTAGACAGATTCATGCCTCCTATGGTCATCATGGGAGAAGTCACCATAAGGATAAAGCATCTACTATGAAGGGAGATAACTTGAAATGATAAAACATCTAAGGTGTTAAAGTAACTTTTTTTGATTAATTACAGTCGAGGCATCTACTTGGGATGAAGTGTGTCCTCATATTTAGGTTCGTATCTAAGTATAAATTGAAAGATTGTTTGTCTAAAGATGAAGCAGTTACACGAAAAAAAATACAAGGCAAAACCATCAATTCATATAATAAGAATTCGATTACATAAAAGGCCGCTCAAATCAAAAGTATTGATGGTTGGATAAAGCTCATCAATCTCTTTAATAACATCGACGTACGCGAACTGACACCAATAGGCTATGAAACACTAATGTGTTTCAGTTAAATGAAAATTGGCTATGTATGCCTATATAGCATCTTCTCCAGTAGATTGGGCTTCTTTCCTAGCCTCATTTACCTCCTTAGTAAGTTTGAATAACTATGTGCCATGTTCACCTACTTGCTGCTTCAGTACAACATTTCTTTATTAGCCACCTTCAGGGCTTTAATGGCTATCTTCTAGTGGGTGTCAAAAGTCTCCACCCTCTTCATAATAGAAGCCACCTCGCTCTAAGAAAGATGGATTTCCTTTTTCAAATTCTCAATTTCTACCAAGGTAGAATCCAACCTGGCAAACTACTTAATGTGTTGGCTCTTCAGGGCCCTACTTCAACTTTTGACTTCTAGGCCTCTACAGTGGCTTTATATAGCTCATCTAAGGATTCCCTACTCCATCTCTTCCCTTAGAAGGACTTCAGCTTTAATGGTCACGCAAAAGGTTCTAGCACTCTAGCTGATGAAGGTGGCGGTAAGTTTCACCACATCACAAGTCTTAACATGATTTTGCTACTTATTTGTCCAGTACTTTAAATATGTAGTAGTAATGGTTTGGATTTCAGGAGAAATCATGGCTAGTGCCTTCGGGCCTAGCTTGTAGTCCTTGCCTATCAAAAATCCCCTTTTGCCCGGAGTAGCAGTATTGGCTAAAGAGGCTTTGGATGCAACAGTCTAGATCTTCTTCATCAGTTATTGCTTTACAAGCTCCTTATTGTTTGACCTTTTCAGGCTTTCCTATGTAGTAGTCATAAAGATGGCCATTAGATTTTGAGGTAGAGAGGGTAGGAAACCTGTAGAACCCTCAGAACCTCCATGGCATACCAAGGAAGAGAACGACATTATCTTTTTCTTAGGGGCTTCCACCAGCTTCCCCTTGCCCTTATCTTGTGGAAGTGCCTTCTCCCCTAGGTCCTAATCAGCATTTTCCTTGCCGATCTTCTCCACATTCTTCCTGATGTGCATTGCAGCATCGGAGGTGGACTTGAACCCCTTTGTCCAAGCTGTGGCCATTGAAATTGAGGCCATGTCTAGGTAGGATAGAACTTCTTAAAGTTTTCCACAAGGATAACAATAGTTAGTGGCTAGTTATGAAAACTAAGAACAAACCCAAAGGAGTTTCAGAATATACTTCTTGAATTCATTACTCTAAAGTCAATGAAAAAACATCGGTGTTCGATTAATCTCTTGTAATCTCGAGAAGCTAAGGGGCATCGGTAGATGTCCTTAACAACTCTCCACACGTCCTTGGAAAGCTCAAAGCGGTCCACTGAACCTGCAATTTAAAAAAGGTTAGAGATAGTCTAATAAGTTCAGAAGAATGCTAAGGAAAAGTGTTACGTACTTTGGAGTACTGGGTCGGCATGGTGATTTGGGGTACCTTATCATCTTGGCAAGTCTGCCATTTTTCCTTTGCCCAGAACCAAGACTCATTCCAGCCATTAATGAAGTAAGAAAGCCCCACCATGAATGGTGAATGGGAACCCCACGAGTCATTTAATACTAGCCCTTGGAGTCCTTTTACCTTAGATGAAAAAGCTTTGGAAGATGTAGAACGAGGTCGACAGAATTTATGGATGATAGTATTTTGGCAATCCATAGCCCATCTCGTAATCGATAGGCCCCTCATTCATAGCCCATACACCCTGACCCGGCTTAACGACTTGGGCTAGTTCAGCAACAGGTGTAATAGTTACACCCATCTATGAAGCCAAGCCCCTGAGATCTATCCCCTCATCACCATTGCCAGAATTAGTGAAAGAACAATGAATGAACTCATGACTTCAACAATTTTTGTAAAAAGTAGAAATGAGGACGATTTGGTTGAAAGTCGTTTACAGAAATGAAGAAAAAGAAATGGATTGAAATCATCGGAGTTTGAATGGCTCCAGAGAAGAACTGAGTATTCTTAAGGTTTTGAATGAAATTTGCACATGTAAAGTTTCAAATGAATGAAGTTTGCCTTATATAGGTGAACCCCAACCATTGGATCTAGATCTGGTGCATCTGGTACGTTCCTCATATCTCCAATCTGAACCATTCACCTCATCAGACGCTTTACGTTCAATGATCCAAATTAATGCATGTACACCATACATGCCTTAAGATGTGTCGCCTCGAGACATGCTGCAACAACCATTATTGCCTATGTAATTTTATGGTGGGTACGTGCATGAAAAGTTGATCCGACTCAACTGTCTTTCATTAAAAAAATGCGAGCCATCAAATCATTGGCATAACTTCCAAGACATGCCTTAGACAGAAGTTATACAAGACACTTCAGAATAGAGAATTTCAAATTTCTAACCTCATGCATAGGCGCTTCGGAGTGTCAGCTCATCGAACAAAGAATTTCAAATTTGAAAACTTCAAACATAGGCGCTTCAAAGCATCATCGCCTTAAACAAAGAATTTCATATTTTAAACATAGCACTTCGAAACATCAGCACCCTAAATACAAATATTATCTCCACGGAGCTTCGGTTATTAACAAAATCTCACAATGGTCAGGTTGAAACTCCATAAACTCCAACTATGACATAAATATTTGTACTTGGACTTGGGGGACTATTGTATTGTGTCCCAAAACTAAATACAGGAAAACATTCGCCCAGCGAAAAATTCTCACAAATGAAAGCCCATGCATTATATGAATAATCATACATAAACTTAAGGGTCTATCGCCAACGAGACTCAAGTGGTTGCAGTTGTGATGATACACAATGATCGAAGCACACATACAATAATGAAGCCCCTCACTGAAACCATGTCATCCAAAACTCCCAGCTTTCAAAGACTTTAGACCAAAAAAGGTACCCAGATCTTTTGAGAATCTGGTGAATAAGATTGATGTGAACCTACAAACTAAACAAGCCATATCCTATTAGCCTATTTTCCAAGAGTACTAACACACGTAGGGCAGCTTCCCCTTTCCCAAATACTCAAGTGCTGCTTAGGGCAAGTGGGTGATGGGACATGAAGGCTCATGCGCTTCATCCAATGGCCATAGCTTCAATTAAAACATTATAAAAAAGCCCCTCTTGTATCATTTTAAGGGTAATGCAATTCCAAATATTAAAAACTTCACTTCTCTCTCTAGCTTTTCATGTGCAACATCATTCGCTTATTGGGATTTGATCTAGCAGTATTTCATCTCGTTATAGTGTTGATTCACTCCCGAAACTCGAACACTTTGGTGGCTCACGTTTCAAAAAATGATTCCTCTTACATGGGGCTTGGTTTCTACTTAGTGGACGTGAGTGAGGCCCGAGTATCTATTGACTCATTTTTTAAGGTCAACAAAATATATAAATATACTAAAATGTAAAAATCATTGATATATATAATAAAAATATATTTTTTGAATCATATATGTATGCAAGTTTCAATTTTTTATGAACTTAAGCGAGACAAGATAAAGTTTATATGTAAATCATGATTAAACAATTAAGACAAGTTTCGAGCTTAGATGAAGCCTATGTAAAAATTTTAAAATGGTTAACTTTAGAGCTATTTTGAACCCCCAAAAAGAAAAGTGTTTTTTAACTCTTAAACGAATAAAGATCAGTACTTAAGTGTCTAAAGTCGAATCTTACAAAATAAATTGATAAAATCTAACAATAAAATATATATTATGAAGTAATAATTTGAGTCAACAAATTTCTTAAAGAAATTAGTTTAGAAACACAAACTAATAATATAGAATTTTTCTAGTTATTATTTATTGTGTTAAAAATTAAAAGAAGAAGTGGAGGTGAGGGGAATTAAACTCCATGCCTCTCACATTCGAAGTAATTTACCATATAAGCTACAACACTTTTGTTGAAAAACTATATAATAAAGAATTGTTTAATAATTATTTATTATGTTAAAAAAATCTAAAAGAAGTGGAGATGAGAGGGATTGAATTGGGTGCCTCACATACAAAACAAGCATTCTACCATTTGAGCTACAACCATTTTCGTTTTAAGCTAGTATAATTAAACGTATTTAACTTCAAAACATCATTAATATGTAATTTTTTTTGTCCAAAGGAGTCAGCCCGGGCGACTGCGTTGGCTCTCGAAGTGTTGACCTTGTCCATGCACCGGGAACACCCTAACAGAATGGTGTTTCATAAAGGAAGAAAGGACCCTGAACATGATTAGTTCTATTTAAGGCTTCTTGATTCTCACGACATCTTTTTGAGGATGTGCTATACAAATTGTAATATACTTATTGAATATGGTTCCAGAACACGTGATGAAGGAAAAGACGGATAAGATTGAGCTAAAATCAGAAGTATTCATAATACAAGAAGTATTTGTGATCACGAATGAAACCTTCTTTGATGACATGTATATAAAAGAACATTAAGAGAAAAGTTCTTTGCGTTGAATTGAGGAGAATAATTCCATCTCATTAGATCCAGATAACCACGGTGAACCTAATCAAGAAGAATTCACACTGTTAAGGGATATAATCCCACATCGAATAAAGATGTAGACACAGACCAATTAATAAAGATCTTGGGCTACGTCTCTTAATAAAGTTGACCTTTTAAGATGGAACCCCAAATCTTAACATGGTATCAGAGCCCATTATGCTCCAACGAGCCATTTGATCCTGTTAAGACTCCAAAAGTGAGCATGTGGATTTCAAGATTGGTCTGCTCAAAC
Source organism: Fraxinus baroniana (assembly GCA_903798355.1). Classification (NCBI taxonomy): domain Eukaryota; kingdom Viridiplantae; phylum Streptophyta; class Magnoliopsida; order Lamiales; family Oleaceae; genus Fraxinus; species Fraxinus baroniana. The sequence continues at coordinate 2,634 of CAIGRO010100005.1, read as the reverse complement.
GAGCCACCATCTTGCGGGGGCGTGTTAAGGGATATAATCCCACATCGAATAAAGATGTAGACACAGACCAATTAATTATTATGCTCTAACGAGCTATTCGATCCCGTTAAGACTCCAAAAGTGAGCACGTGGATTTCAAGATTGGTCTGCTTAAACGAGCCACCATCTTGCGGGGGCGTGTTAAGGGATATAATCCCACATCAAATAAATATGTAGACACAGACCAATTAATAAAGATCTTGGGCTACTCCTCTTAATAAGGTTGACCTTTTAAGATAGAACCCAAAATCTTAACACACACCTTCGTCACCAATAGTGCCTAGGTCTAATGAAACATAAATGCAAGTCTTGCTTCCACAACCACTAACTTATCGGCACAATAGGTGATAGAAGATCAAGTCACAATAGTTTTATCACCACATGATGTTGAGACTAAAGTGGAGAAACATGATATAGGAGAAGAAGTGAGATAACAATTACAAATTATAATCAACCAAGAACCTTCATTGCTTCAACGTAGTGGGAGAACCAGTCGGTTACCTTCATGCTATTTGCTTTATGTAGAGTCTTTCAAGCAGTCTCTACTTAGCAATAGGAATATCCCACCTTATTCAAAAAAGCCATGGAAGATACAGAAGTTGACCACTAGAGGAGTGCCATGGATAGGGATAGCTACGCATAGGTTGGGTTAGGCTGGGCTGATTTTTGTCCCAACCTAAACCCAACCCAACAAGGTCGGTTTGATCTAAAATCCAACCAACCCAACCCGTGTAAATGTTGAAACCCATCTCATCCCAACCCAACCCAACCCAATCAAGTGTCGGTCGGGTTGGGTTGAATTGGGTTGGTCGGTTTGACAAAGACATGCAAAATTTAGTAAAAATTAAATAACTCACCATTTTGATTTAAACTTCAATCTAAAATGCTTTTATTGAAGTTGGACAGGTTGTAATGGTGAAAAATGTCACCAAGAACACAATCAAGATTCAAGACACTAAATAAAAGCATGTTCTATTCAAGAACGAAGAGGACGAGAGCAAGTATAGTTTCGACTTTCAAGCTAGATCGGCAGTACTACCAATTGTATCTACAAAAGCTACAACAAATTCCAACACTAGTGCTTTTCTTTGTCATTTTTACGAACACCATGTCTACACCTCAAAATCGAAGAGGGATAAGTGAAGTCTCTATATAATCGTAACCCAAATTTTGAAAACAATCATAAATTACATCAATCCAGTCAAATGATGATGATAATAATAATAATAATAATAATAATAATAAATAAAACCAAGCCTTATTTGTGCAACTCCTCAATTCAGTCCATGACTATTAAAACAACAAGTGAACTTGCCCTAATTGAGGAGATTAAGCCTTGTACCTTGCAATGTTGATGTGAAGATGTTGAAATTGAAGAGAAAATATGATGAATGTAAGCCTTTTAGATTGATCTTGGAGTTTAGGATGAATTTCGCACAGTGGGTTGTATGTTTTAAAATCACAAACTGATTCTTGCGTAGACAAGGACAGGCTACAAATGAAGTTTACACTTTCTACTTCGAGATGGTGAGTTGGGATGGTAGCTAGTCGGAGAGGAGACATAGGAGGATTGAGCTAGAGACCGTTGCATGAAGCGATTTGGATTCTAGTCTTTAGGGTTTTGTTTTTCAACTTATCAACTTAATGTCGTTTTCCCTTTTTTTTTTTTTTTTTTT
>CAIGRO010100000.1:0-17643 GCA_903798355.1 Fraxinus baroniana | reverse complement strand
CTAATTAATTGGCATTCTTGGGTTCTGCATCAATCTCGTTGTGGGTTTCGTATTCACTGTTGCTACGGGGTTCGCATCATATCTCATCATAATTATGGAATTCCCCGGAGTTAAAAGATGTTATCAAACAATACTAGAATCAAAATATTGATTAGCAGAGAATCATAATTCATCCAAGTTGTAATTCTTCAACAAAAAAGGTTGAAGAGATAGAACAATGTAGAAAATTAACTAAAATAACAAACAACAATCAAGCAACCGCAACCAGACCAGATCCATTAGATCTCAAATTCAACTAGGCAACTCCATGAACACGTTAAATATGATTCAAAACACCAATGCCAAAAGTCTTGAACTGTCATACTCAGAGCACTCGCACCAATAAACAAATACCAATTTCAACATTTTCAAGTAAACTGGAGCAATCACATGAATTCAATGAACATAACTAGTAACATAACATGTAGAAAAATCAGATAAACTGAAGGCAATCAAAACAGAATTGAATCAGACGGTGAAAAATAATGTGGTAACACTATAGATTGTCTATTATTCTTAAACACAAAACACGCTAACAAGAGATACTAAAATGTCCAAAAATTTCACCATTTGCGGCCCAACCAATTACAAGAAATCCCACCAATCAATTAGTTGTTTATGGAGCCAAAATCTGAAACCAAAAAATTCATGCCCTAGCTGAAATCGCAAACGATTTTTCACAAATTTCAAAATTCACCAAAAAAAAATCCTGAATGAAAATAAAAATAAAATATTTCGATCCCAAAAAAGAATATGAGTACCTGTTGTTGAATCCTAGCCAGATCAGCGGGTGACATACGACTCATCTGCTCCTTAGCCGTTCTCATTAACTCCGGATCCATCATTTCAAGTCGGATCCTTCTTGGGTCGGGTACGTGTCTTCCATCTCCAGCTCCTCCATGACGTGGTCCTGCATAGAGGATGCATTTTGATAATTATGATTGTTTAAAAACAGCTTGAAGGTGGAGGAATGGTGGGAATCACCGTCGCAGAGGAAAAATATGGTGTTCTTAAAGGCTCGGTTGACATCGAGCATGGTTCAAGTAGGCTCCGATGAGATCAGAGCCTGGGACAATGGTGTCAGATCGTCGACGGTCGACAAGCAAGAAAATCACAGAAGGGGATGGCGAGATAATTTAGGGTTGGAATTAATTTGGATTTCTTCAATTTAAGCCCATATATATAACTTAATTTCTGTTCCTTTTTCGTAATGTTTATTAAACGTTGCAAATCCAAAAGTAATTTGCAACGTTCATTAAATGTTGCGGAAAGAGACTTTTCGTAATATTTAATAAACGTTACAAAAAGATGGCATATTGAAACTTTTTGCAACGTTCAATAAATGTTGCAAAAAGTAACATTGGCAACATTCATTTTAAAAATGCTGCCAAAACTCAATTACATTAACTAATTGCAACATTCACTTACTAAAATATTATCAAAAGATCCTTTTAGCAACATTTATCAACAAATATTGCCTTTTAAGTGTTGCAAATGATTATTTTCAGAGTAGTGACTTTCACAAATTCATCTTCATCTCTAAAATAATATTCTTTAGGACATTTTGAAGGAGAAAACTACAACTGTGTTTTAATTGAAGTTGGAGCAATTGTGCATGACTAAAAGTCTAACCAGTAAATAAACGTGAAGTAGCTTTTGTATTCTCATTGCATGATAGAAGGTAGATCTTTGGAAGTTCACCTGGCTGTTTTAAAGAAATCATCGCTGATTTAGAGACTTTAGAGGTAAAGTATGATAAATAAAACATTTGGCCTCAATTCTTTTGTTTCAATTGCCGGCTTCATTTACATTATTTAGACACACGACTTTACATAGTTGTGATACCCTTATCATTGAAAATGTGTATAATCATTTGTTTTCAAATGAGAAGATAAAGTCTGGTTGGAAAATTCCTTGTTGTTCATGGTGGTCGTCGAAGGGGCAGGTCAGCAATCAATTTTTATTTTTTTTATTTTTATTGCAAGAAGAAAGTACACATCTAAAAGAATTGCCACAAGTTGTAGAATAAAGATAAGTTGGTTGCAAATCAAAAGGGAAGGCAATAAGATACTTTAGGCAGAGTTGATATTGCATATGAATATTTGAGTGATGGGGATCTTTTAGCTATTTCTGATAATAAATCTAAATCAATGAGGATTGTATTCTGGATTCATCTTGTGTTTTTCATATGTCCTAAGAAAGATTTGTTTCCAACATATGAAACAGCTTCAAAAGGTATTGTGGTCATGGGAAGCTATGCACCTTATGTGGTAGCTGGTATTGGTAGAGTCAGAATTAAGCTGTTGGATGGGACATTTAGAACACTTGATCACGTTCGACGTGTTTCAGATTTGAAGAAAAATCTCATCTCGTTGGCTACTCTTAATTTAAAAAGCTATGAGTTCAATGGTTGAGGTAGAGTTTTAAAGGTTTGCAAAGGAATCCGGGTTGTATTGGAGGGATGAAAAAAAAGTCTTTGTTATATATCTTGCCAGGTTGTGCAGAATGACAATCAGCAAATGTTTAGTACCGTGCTGGATTTTCGTTTTGGTACAGTAGTGTCGAGACTTTGTCTGGGGTCCGTATTGAAGAATAAACTTATTCGATTTAACATAATATGGGTAATGCCTCTTTGCCACCATTCCCTACGACGCCATCATATTTAATTTCTAAGGACAAACCCATTGGAGAAAAGTATGGGAAAGCTGATTTTTTTGCTCATGCTTTAAGTGTATTTGAAGATATCTAGTCTAGCAAGGGGTCTTCTACAAAAACATTTAGTGTTGATTTTGTTTTAGGGTGTATTTCAGCTTTATTTGATAAATTTTAAATCATTTGTGATTTTGGGAAACCCAATGTAATTCTGACTTGGATCCATTTATCTTAGTTGGATATTCATTAGAGAAGTTGTTTATTTCTTATTGAAGAGTTCTGCTCATTCCTTGTAGTCGAGTTTTTTCTCTGGATGACGAAATTTTAGAGTTTTGTATGCTGTAGTAAAATTTGTTTTAAGGTAGAGGTTGTTGGGTTTACAACCCAAACTCATCTAAAGTTTGTGTGGTTTGGTGTATTGGGCTTTCAAAATGTAAATAGGTTCCATGGAGAAAAATGGGAGTGGCGAACCTAATCTACCCCCAGTTGGACGCTTAAACAGCGAGACGAAATTTTCAGCAACAAGTTGTCGCCACCTACTGCTCGCAGGTGCTCGAACGGAGCACCTAGCGCGTGAGCATTGTGCTATTCCGGGTTTTCCTTGTTTTGTTTATTCCACGTATTTTTTTGACGTAATTTTTATTTTTAGGGCTATTATTAGGGTTTGAAATAGACCCCTCTATATAGTTGGCTTATTTTGATATTCACGATTTTACCTTATTATTATTGAGATTAAAATTATTGTTCTATTAGAATTACGGTGTGACCCTAATTCTTTGTTAATAATACTTGGGAGTTCTAATTGAAATGCACATTAAGAAGATTTCTATTCGAAATGCTATTATTGAATCCTAATCAAGCTTACTTGGCAAATTCTAAATGTAAGTTCTATTTGGAAGTCTATTGAGAGTAGGAATTTGCGTTGGACTTGTAAAGGACTTTGGAATGAAGAATAACATCTTTGGAAGATAATTGGGAATGAGACTTGTACTTAGGTGCTGCAACCCGGTGCCTAGGTGCCACCAGCTTAAAGCTAGTTCAGTATGATGGCACTAGATGCCTGGAGATTGGTGCCTCGGCGCTACAACACTTTTTTAGTTTTTGGTCTTTTCTCCGTTTTGGACTCTATTTTTGGCATTATACTTCAACGACAACTCTACTATCAGGATTTGGACGTCCCTTATTTTGTACCCTATATATAGTTGGCTCTTCATTGTATTTTAGATGCAGTTAGAAAAAGTTAGACAAATCATAAACACACAATCTATGTATTCTTTCTCCTAATTATAATAAAATCTCCATTTTTTGCAAATTATTAAATTCATGTGATCTTGTGATCTTTACTTCATATTATGACTATAATATCTTATCTTTTTCACAATAAATTGGTATTGGAGCATTCCAATTTTCGTAACAATTGGTATTAGACCATAAAAACAGTGATTGGCGCTTTCTCGCTGAACCAGCTTTACGCTGGTGGCACCTAGGTGCCCGTCCTTGTCCCAATTACCTTCTAAGGATGTTTTTCTTCATTTGAAAGTTCCCTTCAAGCCCAACACAAATTCCTACTCCTAACTTCTAAATAGAACTTCAATTTAGAATTTGCCAAGTAAACTTGATTAGGATTCAACAATAGCATTCCAAATATAATTTTTCATAATGTGCACTCTAATTAGAACTCCCAATTATCTTAACAAAGAATTTGGATCACGCCCAAATTCTAACAATCCTTACCTTCACGTGAATTCCATCGCATTGAACAAAATTTCAAAAATCCTCAACTTGGAGACAAATTATAAAACAAGGAATAAACTTCAACTCTTCAATGAAAAACACAAACGAACTTCTCCATCAACAATTCTAAGTAAGAATCTGCTCCACTTCTACTACCCTCGCTAGAGGTAAAAGTGATCTAATGAACACTACAATAAAATCACAACTGAATGCATCAAAAGAAAGATCTTGGTTAGAATCAACACCTTAACCGCATTTAAATGAACAACAAAATTAGAAGAATTGTACTTATGTGGAATCTTACGACAAAAAAATGGGTCGATTTCTAGTAATTGAATACGATAAAACCATAAATTATGGCATTACCCATATCTTCAAAATTCAATTGAGATGTATTCTTAAAAGAAGACACTAAATTAGACTCCAACGGTACAGAAGTCAACTCTAAATCCACTAGAGTTCTTAAATACTCGAAGATTATGTGTCACCCTACATGATATATAAATGGGACTATCTATGTCCCATTAGCACAAAATGGGATCCTTTGATAACTTTCAGAACTCCACCTTTGATAGTGTACCAGTAACCTTTTTAATCAAGTGTATATAAGTATATGATTTCTCTTTCACTGCATCAAGTGTTCTAACCATCCCATCAAACATATTTATTCTGACTCTATCAATGCCATCTGTCCGCTAAGGTGTGTTATTGCAGGTCATCACAAACATTTTGAAACTTCTTCATGTATTAAAAACAATTTGCAATTGGGTGACATATGAAAAGTGCAACATGTATCCAAAATTCAAGGCTCATCAGGTTTGGAGTTGTAGTCAGATATAAGTAGAAGCTCTCCCACACTGCTAGGATTGCTTATGTTAAAGTTTCTAATTGTTAATTTGTTTGATTTTGATTTTGATTTATTTTACAGCTTATAACAATCGTTTACCAAGTGATGATGGGTCATTCATTATCTTATTCCTATTAGATGGGTCATGGTCCCCAATTTGGTGTATTCTTCAAGTTCTCTAAATCCCCATCACTAGAGATCAAAGGTTGATGTGAAGATCACAATCAAGTTAGAAGATCATAACCAATTCAGGCGAAGAATCAGACATCTATGGATCTATGATTCAAGGTATGTTTTATGCTTTCGCTATTTTTATTCTCATTGATTTCAACATGGATGGTTACAATGTTGATTGTTGATTGTTTTGGATCGATAATCCTAAGTAACATTTAGAATTTTCGAGCAATTTTTAAATTTATTTAAGGGAAGAACTTTGGTACTGAGGTGAAAAGAATTGAATTTAGTAGGAATTCTAACTAATTTAATCATACATTTATCCATCATGCCTCTAACAAAATAAAATTTTATATCAACATTCCTAGTTTTATCGTGATACACAGGATTCTTACTAAGATTAACTGTACTTTGATTATCACTATGCAATCTGATAATTTCATCAGCAAAACCATATTTCCTACAATAAACCCTGTAAATATTGGGTGCTGAATTCTTGAGCCCATATGAGATAAGTGAGCCCATTTACTTGGTTTGGCCTAGTTTGTAGAAATCTCTAGAATCTGTCTATTGATTTTATTAACAAGAATATGTGGATGAACGACAAGTGGATCATTGCTGATCATTCTATTTGGACTGCTGGATATCTCATTTAAATAGCCTCAAAGACCCTTGGGATCTCAGACTTCTTGACTCTCGAAACCCTAATGTCTTTTCTCTCTCGACAGCGCGATATTCTTTGTGATTAATCTGTAAACATTTGTAAGATTTCTAAATGATTCTCATATACTAGTTAGAGAAAGTGTGGGTGGATCTCTTAGTGAGATTATACTTTAATTTTGAGGGGTTTTAGTTCGTGTTCTTTGAGTTCGAACATTATTGGTTGTTTTTTTGTAACTCTTCTTGCCTGATTATTGGGCTGTTTCTAGTGGATTCGAGCTATATCCTAACGGATGCTCAATGGGGGATTAGACATTGGATGTGGTCGTTGAACCTCCGTGGCATTAGTCCAAATTTTTTTTTGTTCTTTAAATTTTGCATTTATTTTATTTTTCTTGATTGTATGGTTGATTTACATATAAATCGCTATATTTGGGGCCAACAGTGGTATCAGAGCCTTTCTAAAATTTTTCTTCATCGCATGATTTGTTTTGTGACTTTTCCAGTTCTGAAAAATTTAGATCTAATATCTCTCTGTCATTTTACAGTGATAAAGTTTCCTCATCTGGAATCTTGTGGTGTACTTTGGTAACCGTTGATTACTAAAACGATTCTTGCAGCTCTGGTAACTCTTTCTTTAACCCCTGGTTTTAGTGTTTTTCTTTAAATCCGTAATACTAGCTGAGGGATTGCCTTAAACTCCATTGATTTACCTTTGTCTAGGGTTCCCTATGAGACCCCTAGAATCTAAGGAAGTCAAGGTACGGTATTAAGAAATCTTTTTAGGATTTTGATTAATCTACTGTGTATATACTTAGTGTATATTCAGTTTTGGTAATTTCTTGAATATGATAATCATATATCATTACTAAGCTGCTGTGAATCTTGATCTGTCTAGTAATATGCACTTTGTGCATATATACTTTGTGTATATAGTCTTTTGAAATTGAGTAATTGTTGCTTACTGTGTGTAAACGCTCTGGCTTTGTGCTTTCATAGGACATATGTTGTGATTACTAATGTGCTGAAATTGAGACATTTTGTCCTTTCTTGTTTGTCCTATTTGTTAAACACAATTAAGACACATCTGCACAGTATGACCACTAAAATTGATGTTCAACACTGGGATGACAAATGAGATTTTAATGTCTGGAGCCAGAAAATGAAAGCTCTTTTAATGACTCTTAAATGTGTTAAAGCTCTTGATGAATTTTGGCCTGAAAATTTATCTGATGCTAGGAAGAGTGAACAAGATGAATTAGCCTGGAGTACTCTATTTCTTCATTTATCTGACTCTGTTATTAGAAAGATAGTATAAACAGCTACCACTGCAGAGCTATGGACAGCTCTGCAAAAGCAGTATGTTACCAAATGCTTGCCTAATAAGCACTTCAGTCATAAGTTTGACTCTAATGTTGACCTAGAGGAAAACATGGATATGTTTGATAAGATCACACAGGATCTTATTAATTGTGGGGAAACAATTTCTAATGATCAAAAAGTAGTCTGTCTTCTTAATGCTCTTAGTGAAAAATATAAGGATGTCAAGAATGCCTTAGAATATGGCAGAAGTGACCTGACTGTTGACATAATATATAGTTCTCTAAGAAACAAAGATTTAGAACTCAAGTCTGAACACAAAGAGGCTCTTCACATAGAGAAGGTCTTATCTAATCCTAAATCCTCCGCAAAAGGCCCGAGTAATTTCACTCAAGCCAACTTCAACAAAAATAGAAATTTCCAAAAGAAGAATAAAGGAAAAAAATAAGAAGGTGCATAATGGAAAGAATAAAAATAAAAAGTGTTACTACTGTGGGAAAGCTGGTCACTTGATAAAAGACTGTTTTAAGAAAGCTAATGACATAGGGAAGGGAATTAATCATGAAAATGGAACTTCAACTATTGCTGTCTCTTAAAGGAAGACAGTGCTGACATTGGAGTTGCCTATGTCTCCTCTGTGGAAAATTCTGATCAAAATTGGGTTCTGGACTCAGGCTACTCCTTTTATATGAGTCATAATGTCTGTTGGTTTTCTGATTTTACCAATCTTAGTGATGGTTGTGTAAGACTTGGGAACAATGAATCCTGTCCTATAAAAGGTATTGGTAATATTGTCCTAAAAATGAAAAATGGTCAGATTATGAGGTTAAATCACATTAGATATGTTCCTGCAATTAAAAGAAACCTCATTTCTTTGGGAGTTTTAGATTATGAGAAATATCAGATTGAAATAAGCAGTAGGTTAACCAACATTATCAGGAATCACAAACTCATTGTCAGTTCCCCCAAAATGAATGGGATTTATACCATAAAACCTAAATCTGTCCTTATGAGTAACTCTGTGAACTTAGTTACATAGATGGATAAATCAGAATTGTGGCATAAAAGGTTAGGTCATCTAAGTGAAAAAAGTTTAAAGTATCTTTCAAAGGTTGGTGCCTTTGGAAGTGATTGTGTTCAGAAATTAACTTTCTGTGAACACTGTATAATGGGAAAACATAATAGACTACCTTTTAAATCTGGTTTACACAGGTCATAGAATATCCTTGAATACATTCATAGTGACCTTTGGGGTCCTGCTCCTACTTCTACAGCCTCAGGTTTTAGATATTATCTTCTTACCATTGATTTTTTTCTAGAAAGGTCTAGATCTTCTTATTGAAATCAAAGTCAGATACATTCCTTATTTTTAAGGACTGGAAAACTTTGATAAAAAACCAGACAGGTAGAAAAATCAAAATTCTAAGGACTACTAATGACTTAGAATTCTGCAATGCTGAATTTGATAATTACTGTAGCAATCAAGGTATATTAAGACATAGGACTGTGACCTATACTCCCCCAGCAAAATGGAATTACTGAGAGGATGAACAGAACTCTTCTTGAAAGAACTAGATGTATGCTGATTAGTTCAGGTCTGCCAAAAATCTTTTGGGGTGAAGTAGTGAAAATTGCCTCCTATTTTATTAATAGGTGCCCATCAAGTTCCTTAGACTATAAAATCCCTGAACAAGTTTGGTCAGGTTCTGTACCTGATTATATTCATCTCAAAACCTTTGGATGTGTAGCATATGCTCATCATACTGAGTCCAAACTTGATCCCAGGTCTCAGAAGTGTGTCTTCCTTGGATATGGTGAAGGGAAAAAGAGGTAAAGACTTTGGGTTAAAGAATTAAGGGGGTATAAAGTGATTATTAGCAGATCATTTGTGTTTAATGAAGATGTTTTCCCATGTCTTAGTGATAAATCTGTAGAAAGGATCACTGAAAGGGATTTTGCTACCACTAAAATTGATTTTAGTAATCAAGATGATTATGTGCAGACACAAATTGAGGTGGAGACACCTCAGATTGAGCTTTAGTTAATTACTGATGATGATGTCTATGATGATAATCAAATAACTGAACCTACACATAACTTACAAAATTATCAGTTAACTAGAGATAGAGAAAGAAGGCAAATCAGACCTCCTTCTAGATTTCAATCTGCTAACTGTATGTGTATTCAGACTGAATCTAATTCTCTTATGTTTGAACCTGAATCCTATGAAGAGGCAGTTGCCTCTGAAGAGTCTTCTAAATGGATTTAAGCCATAAAAGAAGAGATGAGTTCTCTTCACAAGAATAAAACCTGGATCTTAGTAGAGAAACCCAAGGATTGTAAATTGATTGACTGTGAGTCTACCAAATTAAAGAGGGTGAATTTAAATCTAATGATAGAAGATACAAAGCTAGACTAGTAGCTAAGGGTTTCACACAAAGAGAAGACATAGACTTCACTGAATTTTTTGCACCTGTGGTTAAATATACCTCCATTAGAATATTACTTGCCTTAGTTGCTCAATTTGATTTAGAATTGGAGCAATTTGATGTGAAAACTGCCTTCTTATATGGTTTTTTAGATGAAAATATCTATATGGCTCAACTTCAAGGTTTTCAGGTAAAAGGTAAAGAACACTTGGTATGTTTCTTGAATAAGTCCTTGTATTGTTTAAAACAAGTCACAAGGCAATGGTACAAAAAGTTTGACACCTTTATACAAGGTTGAAGTTTAGAAAATCTGAATATGATCCCTGTTTTTATTTCGAAAATGATGTAAAATTTGAATCATTATACATGTTATTGTATGTTGATGATATGCTATTGGCTTGTCATAACTCTGTTGATGTTAATGATATAAAGCAAAAATTGAAACTTGAGTTTGAAATGAAATATCTAGGACTTGCTATAAAAACACTTGATATGGAAATAAAAAGGGATAGACTTAATGGCATTTTGTTCTTAACTCATAATGCTTACATTGAAAAGGTAGTTAAGAGATTTCTTTTACATAATGCAAAACCTGTTAGTTTACCTCTGGTAATGTAAAACTTTCTATTGGTCATTCACCTAAAATTGAAAATGAAAGAAATGGAATGTTGAATATTCCATATGCAAATGTTGTTGGGTCTGTCATGTATGTTATGGTGTGTTCTAGGCCTGATATTGCTTTTGCAGTAAGTGTCCTTAGTAGGTTTATGAGTAACCCTGGTGAGCTTCACTGGGAAGCTATGAAAAATCTGATTAGATATCTTAAATGAACTCAAAACCTAGGATTAATGTTTAAAATTGATAAAACTGGTCTTAGATTGAAGGGTTATGTTGACTCAGACTTTGCTGGAAACATAGATAACAGGAAATCCACCTCTACATACTTTTATGTGTTAAATAATACTTTCATAATTTGGAAGTCACAATTACAGAAACTTGTTGATCTATCATCCACTGAGCCTGGATACATTGCTGCCACTAAGGCAGCAAAAGAAGGTTTGTGGCTGATGGGATTATTAAATGAATAATTGCAACTTGTAGAAAATCAGGTTGAGCTATGTTCTGATAACCAAAGTGCTATTTTCTTGAGTAGAAATCCAATTTTTCATGACAGATCTAAACATATAGATGTTAAGTTTCATTTCATAAGAGATATAGTTGAAAAAGGTGATGTAAAACTGGTTAAAATTCCAACAAAAATAAATCCTGCTAATGCAGGTACAATGGTAATACCCATTGGAAAATTCTTTGACTCTTTAAGATTGTTAAATCTTGAAGGCTACTAACTTTGTGTTTATCTTTTTACAGGTAATAAGAGCAAATGAAGTTAAGTATACTTGAATCCATTTAGAACAGTTCTCAAAATTCAGCAAGGTGGAGATTGTAAATATTGGGTGCTGAATTCTTCAGCCCATATGAGATAAGTAAGCCTATTTACTTGGTTTGGCCCAGTCCGTAGAAATCTCCAGAATCTGTCTATTGATTTTATTAACAAGAATATGTGGATGAACCACAAGTGGATCATTGCTGATTGTTTGATTTGGACTGCTGGCTATCTCATTTAAATAGCCCCAAAGACCCTTGGGATCTCAGACTTCTTGACTCTCGAAACCCTAGTGTCTTTTCTCTCTCGATTGCGCAATATTCTTTGTGATTAATCTGTAAACATTTGTAAGATTTCTAAGTGATTCTCATATACTAGTTAGAGAAAGTGTGGGTGAATTTCTTAGTGAGATTATACTGTAATTTTGAGGGGTTTTAGTTCGTGTTCTTTGAGTTCGAACATTATTAGTTGTTCTGTAACTCTTCTTACCTGATTATTGGGCTGTTTCTAGTGGATTCGAGCTATATCCTAACGGATGCTCAACGGGGGATTAGGCGTTGGATGGGGTCATCGAACCTCCGGGGCCTTTGGCCAAAAATTCTTTGTGTTCTTTAAATTCTGCATTTTTTTTTTATTGTATGGTTGATTCACATATAAATCGCTATATACGGGACCAACAAACCGCTTAATCATAGTCGCTCTTTCATGGCATCACAATCTACCGTATATTTTGTCTCAGTAGATGATAGAGTCATAATCTTTCGCAGTTGGGTTTTTAACTAATGCACTGATCACATATAAAAATATAAGATGTTGATCTTCTTTTATATAAATTACCTACAAAGTCAAAATCTGTGTAGTTCTTCAACACTGAGATTGAGCATTTGATTATTGAGATCAATCAACCACAAGTTGGAAAAACATCAAATCCAAATAATTCAAAACACAAACTTCCTAAATACAACTGAAGATTGAGGGGGGTTGGACCGCAAGCATAGGAAGAGTACAAGAACAGCGTTTTCTTGGTGATTCACAAGATATAAACAATTCTAGAAGATCGGGAGCAGCTGTGAGTGAAGTATGTCCCAGCAAATTTTGGAAATTGCAGGAATTAGATAAGCGAGTTTAGTGAGTTTTCTTGGTTGGACTATAAGTTCTTATTGTCTATAGTGGAAGTTGTTGGCTTAGTCCCGGAGTTTTTACTTAGTTAAGGGTATTCTCCGTCATCAATTCTCTATACTGTTTACATTATTGATTTCAAACAAGTCGGCAATTCAACATAGGGTATTTGATTCACATGACATGTATCTAGAGCAATTAATTATTGTCACTTGTTGTAATATTAATCAATGGTAGTTTCTAATTCCACATAATTCACCTAATCACTCATCTCTAAGTGATTTTAGGGGCGAACTCGTAACTTTCAAAAATAACTATAGTAAATATAACTTCTTAGAAAATATTTGATATTGTTACAAAATTTTAAAATATTATTAATGAAAATAATAATTTAAAGGGACATCATTATAATCAATGTCCATTTTAATAATTATACAATGGTACAGTGATAAATTCATTTTATTTACCAAATGTTAAAATGCTGATTTTTAAACATACATCAATTTGAAAAAAAATTAAATCATTTTATACTTGAGTGATTCTTCTCGAAACTGATTCTTTAGTACAACATAAGCTGATTCTTTTAAAATCTCACTAATACCCAACCAAGCATAAAACAATTAGACTCAAATAAAACTGAGAATTGAATAGTGCAAATGTAATAGAAAAAAAAAATAGACAATTAATCTAAATCACGAGATTTTTTTTATTACTGAACTAATGACACGTATTATACAGAGAAAAAGGCGTATTTGAAGAACAAATATTTTAATAAGATGATATTTCTTTGACACGAAAAAACATATTGTCTCCTTCAAATGAATAGATGCGGGATATATAAATAATTATATTTTTGTAGAAGAAATTCAAAGAATGCGTGTTGTTGGGCTAATTCTAACTCTGTATAATTTTATTAATATTAGAAAAAATACACTATGCAAAAATTATTGATGCAATTAAATGCATGAAAAATTCTTATAACCACGACCGTTCAATATTGATGTATTTTGGGTTAATCTAGAGATAATTGTTGGAGTAATTGGTTTGACCAACTTTTGACCTGTTATTTGAGTGGGCCTCAATAGTCGGATGAAAGATTCCTTTGGCCAAGTGTGTTCTACGCCACAAGTAGATCAATGTAGTATATACTCCCCAAATACCTCCTATTATAAATACCTAATGCCCATTAAATTTTTTTTTTGTGGTTGGTTATTATTATATTACATCATTATAACATAATTCCAAGATTGAAGAACATATTCAAACATTGAAGATCAATTTTCCTAAATTGTTTAAAAATCTCTTTCGAGTAGAATTAAACATATTCTCACATGTTATCCGACTATATATCTATGACGTATGCAAATATACAAGAATGCATTAAAGATTTATCAATACTTAAATATCACGTAAAGTATGATGGTATTTTCCTATCCTCTATCGGACTCTACAATGATTAACACCATATCTAACTTATTTTTCATCTTTCGAATCTAAAACAAGCCATAATGTTCATACAATCATTGTGCACATAATTGTAAATAAGATAATTTCATGAAAAACGTTCAATAGTTGAAAATATGTTTGAATGTCAAAAAGAAAAACTAAGAATTAAAGGTTCATGATACAAGATTTATCATAATCCTAACACTAGATTTGTTTAGTCTAACATGTTGAGAAGAATAAAGTAAAAGACATGAAAGAGGTTCATCGCCTGAAAATTCTTGAATTCAATCTTGAAGTTCTTGATATTCAATCTTGACGTGTTGCTTTGCCTCCTTTTTGCAATCAATTCCCCACATCCCTAATTATGTTGATAATTTGTGTTTATATGCCAATCAAAAGTGTCCAGAAATTTCCAAAATTCGTGTAAATAATGGCCCAAAAGTAAGAATCCTAGTTGAAATAGAATTCAAAGCGAAAACCGAGTTTAGGCTGAGTATTGGCGCAGGCAGGCGCCCAATAAGAATTCGGGCCAACTACCGCCTAGGCACCAATGTTTTTTTCGTTTTATGTTTTCCAACCTAGGCGGTTGCCCGGTCCATATAATTAGATGGATGCCCATTTATAATTTCAACTTTTGCAATTTAGTTATCTTCTTCATTCTTTCCTTAATTTGTGGTCCTTCAACTTCTAATTACTTCTATTTTTGCCCTTCAACTTCTGCTCATGTGCACATTAGTCCCCAAACATATTCTTTTGGGTCCTATATATAGTGAACACGATTCTTGGCTTTCATATGACTCCTAATGAGTTAGAATCAAGTTAAATACACAATATTTTATATTTTCTGATCTCCATACTAATAAATTACTTCATTTATCCATATATTGGTCTTGTGTTGTGAATCTTGTTCAGATTCTAACAAGTAGTATTAGAGCTTAATGTTTGATTTGTCTGAGATTTTGTTCTTAATGACAACCATGAAGTATGATATTTCGTTTTTGGATTGCATCACTAAATTCTCATTGTACCAAGTGAAGATGCGAGCAGTGCTCACTCAAATGGATTTCGAGTATGCTTTGTTAGGATTTGACAAGATGTCATCAAATTGGTCAATGATGAGCAACAACGTAAGGATCGAAAAGCCCTTTCTCAAATTTATCTTAATCTTTTGAATCATATTCTTGAGAATGTTTTGAAGGAGAAACTACAGTTGCGTTATGGTTGAAGTTGGATCATTTGTGGATGACTAAGAGTTTAACTAGCAAATTACACTTGAAGCAATGTTTGTATTCTCATCGTATGATAGAAGGTACATCCTTATGAAATCCCTTTGCTGCCTTTGAAGAAATTGTTGTTGATTTGATAATCTTAGAGGTTAAGTATGATGGGTTAATTTTGTTGTGTTCATTGCTCGCTTCATATATGTTATTTAGAGACATGATATTATATAATCATAATACTCTCACCATTGAAGAAATTTATGACAGTTTAATTTCAAAGAAGAAGATGAAGGATCTTGTTGGGTCTAAGGCTTAAGGAAAAGGTCTTGTTGTTCACAGATGGATTGCTACAATTGGTAGAATGAATAAAAATTAGCTGCAAATCAGAAAGAAATGCGATCGAAAACTTTAGGCGAAGATGATGCTACAAAGAAATGTTTGAGTGATGGAGAACTTTTTGTTGTTTCTAATGGTGATTCCAAACCTGGGGAGGATTGGATTCTTGATACAGATTGCACTTTTTATGTGTCCTAATCGAGATTTGTTTTCAACATAAGAAGAAATTTCAAAAGGTATCATAGTTATGGGAAACAATACACCTTGTAAGGTAACTAGTATTGAAAGGTCAAATTTAAGATGTTGAATGGGACAGTTAGAATACTTGATGAGGTGAGACACGTTTAGATTTGAAGAGAAATCTTATTTCTTTGAATACTCTTGATTCAAAAGGATATAAGATCACTGTTGAAGGTGGAGCTCTAAAGGTTTGTTAAGGTGCCCGTGTTGTGTTGAAAGGGCAGCAAAGGTCCTAGTTGTATGTCTTGTAAGGTTGTGTAGAATCCCTGAAGATAAATCAATAGAGGTTTAGTACTTTGGAGGATATACAATTTGGTACGGTACCATTGGAGTTTGGTTTGGGATCCGTGATAAAGAATATATCTTAGTCGAGTTTATAGGTTATCGATAATGTCGCTTTGCCGCCACCACCCGCGGTGCCATTGTATTTAATTGTTAGGGACATAACCAAAAGAAATATTATGCCTCCACAGAGGTACGGCAAAGTTAATTTAGTTGTGTATGCTTTAAGTGTTATTGAAGGTGTTAAGTCTAATGAAGAACTTTCTACAAAAGCATTTCGTGGTATTGATTCTATTTTAGGGTGTAGTTACCAAACAAGGTAACTTCTGATTTATTTTCTGATTTTGTTGCACATGTTGATAATTTAAGCAAATTTTGGTTCAAGAATGAAGTTCCCTCCAAGGAAATTCCCTCCAAAGACTACACGAGTTCAAGAATGAAGTTATCTATATAGCTTATGTTGACCTCAAAAAATGGATTCAACAGATGCCAGGCCCACTCCTGCCACGTCAAATGCACCTGTTTCATTATATATGGACCGTTCAAGAAATTCTCTCCAAGGACGTGATGAGTTCAAGAATGAAGTTATCTGTATAGCTAAACATCAGCATCGAAATCTCGTAAAGCTTCTAGGATGATGCATTGAAGGAGAAGAAAATATGTTAATTTATGAATACATGCCTTATAGAAGTTTGGACTTGATTCTATTTGGTAAGAATCAGCTTAATACCACATTCTATCAGGAGTACCAATTATAAGTAATGACACACATTTTTCGAATCCTAGAGCCAAAAGTTTCTGATCTTTTGTAATACTGGGTACAGAACATAGTTATTTTGTTATACATGCAGTATTGCAGTTTCGTGCTACTCTATGCTTGAAGTTATTTAGGTTGAGATATTGGATTTGATTTCTTATTTCCTCCAAAAAAATATTCAACAAACAAAACATCGTTATGAGCAGAGAAAAACTTTTTGTAGATCCAATGCAAAGTGCAGTGCTTGACTGGCCTAAGCGCTTTCACATTATCAATGGTATTGCTCGGGGTCTTATGTATCTCCATCAAGATTCCCGTCGAAGAATAATTCATAGAGACCTCAAAGCTAGCAACATTTTGCTGGATTCTAACATGAACCCAAAGATATCAGACTCTTCTATTGCTCATAACATAATTTTCTTATAAATTTTATCACCATGTAGTAGCTACATATCCCCAGAATATGCTATAGATGGCCATTTCTCGGTGAAATCAGATGTATTTAGCTTTGGGGTTTTGGTGCTTGAGATAGTGAGTAGGGAAAGAAATAGAGGATTTACTCACAGAGGTCACCACCACAACCTTCTTGGATATGTAAGCTTTGTTTACTTATTTCCACGTACTTGACAACGAAATTATTCTTTTTAGCATTTGGATTAGAAAAGAAGGTCCTCTTAGCTTAATTAGTTTAGCAAGCACAGGCATGAATGCTGTATAAAGAAGGAAGATCTTTGGAATTTGTCAATGCTTACCTTGACGTCTCAAGATATTTATCAGAAGTGCTGCAATCAATCCATGTGGGACTGTTATGCGTTCAACAATGTCCACAAGATAGGCCAAGCATGTCTACTGCAGTGTTAATGTTGGCAAGGGCGGAGCCAGTTTCTCGAAGTAGGGAGTCCCGGTGTTGAAGGGGTGGGGGCCCACGCTGCCCCCGAATTTTTTTTTCTTGGAACATTATGTTAAAATGAGGAAATTACTCACAATGTGATAGAAAAACTAGT
>CAIGRO010099986.1:543-15138 GCA_903798355.1 Fraxinus baroniana | reverse complement strand
TATACCATTCATTAATACTACGTCTCTTGTTATTTCTCAAAATTCTTGTACTTATAGAGAGGGAGAGTGACTTGAATGAGGTAATGACAGCGTGTGAGCCTGGGAGATTTATCTCAAGCCAGGACAGGGTGCAGGCACTAGCGTACACAGTATAATGCTGATGGCAATGGATTTTTTTATGTGCTTCAGCATCATCTTTTCCTTTTCTCATCTCTTATTATCTGTCTGCATATTTAGGATATACTTCGGGTTTTTAGAGCTTTCTGCTTCATATTATGAGTTGATTTGTACATTTATGTTTGTTCTGTTTTCAACTTTAGCTGTCAAGGAAGATTATAAATATGGGAGAACTGCGAAGGATAGCATCACAAGGTATACCTGATAGAGATGGCATTCGTGCAACGGTGTGGAAGGTTTGAATTCTGATTTTATGTTCTTCATCTTTGAGCACATGTTAATGGAAAGCATGTTTACTTATGGAAAACAAAGTTCTGCATTGCAATTAAAGTTTCATTTCTAGTTGAAAAAGTTCACAGTTGGCAACTTACCCAAAAAGTAATGTTTAAGCTGCCATTCAATTAGTTTGCCCAATAAGTGTATTTTATGTCCTTTTGATAAAAAAAAGGCCTCTCATTTAGTTTACTGGTATGCATAAATTCAGATTAAAAATCATGAGTGAAATATAAAATTATGTATAAGAAATTACAGAAGATTTAAAATAGTAAAATTGTCACTTATGCAACATATCATCAGAAAACCAAGATTTTCCCAAAATTAACTGGGATCAGGAACTTAAAAGATTGAAAAGTTCAATTATTTGTCCAGGCAGAATAGATCAGGTGGGGAAGATAGAAAACTTTGAACAGGGAAGAAACACAAGATGGAAATTGTCAATACCTGGATTACAATTTTATTGTGGACTGTTTGCAGCTATTATTGGGGTATCTTCCACCCGATCGCGCACTTTGGCCTTCAGAGTTGGCCAACAAGAGGTCTCAGTATAAGCATTTCAAAGAGGAGCTGTTGATGAATCCTGTAAGTCCTCGAATCTATTTTTTTGCCCATATTTCCTCTTTCTGGTCAGAACTATCTTTACTCCTTTGGAATACACTGAAAAATTGTAATAATGAAAATGGAAAAAGAACAGGTATTGATTAATAAATTTGGCCTTGTTGCGTAATGTGTTGGGTTTTAGAAATGCATAAGACAAATCTTGAAAAATGCATTTTAAGAGAAATCCTGAATTCATAAGATGTTTTTAGTGCTCCTTTTTTTCCTTATTACGGTAGGGTATGTAAGCTGGCATACTTCAGATTTTAAACAATTGAAAATTTACTAGTATTCACTTTTTTTTGGAGAAAGTTCTTTCACCATTTTGAGCTGGGTGAATTGACGATCTGAGTAAGGTTGCATTGGATGGCATTTAGAAAGTTTGATCCTTTGCCCACTGGATGTTGGCTGCAACAAGATCGTACAAATGAGAGTCCTTTTGACACCATTTACTGGCTCTTAGCCATTCTTGAATCTTTGAACTGCTTATTCTCATCTCTTCACTATATTTATTGCAGGCTGTGAGATCTCATGTTGCACAGCTGAACCTACATTCTCTTTTAGATCTCCGTATTTCTTATTTAACTCTTACAATTTCAAATGTTTGATGCTCATTTGTTCCTCTTGATTTAATTGATTCTGGGATTTATTTATTTTAATGGCTCAGGAAATGCATTTGCATCAATATAGTTTATTTATTTTATAGACGGTTATTATAGCAGGAAGCTAATGGCTGAAAAGCATGCAAAGTGCTTCAATATAATTAGTCCTGTGTGAGCATTGTATTTCTGAACTGCACTGATTTCCTCTACACATATATCTTCATTTATTTATTTTTATTTTTTTGGCATTTCTGAACGTTTCCATGGCTAGTTAGTCAGATATTACAAGGAAGATGGAAAAATCAAGTCTTGAGAACAATGAACCAGACGGAGAGGACAAGGGTTTTCTCTCAAGATTAGAGATAACTCATGGAGAGCATCCATTAAGTCTTGGGAATAGTAGCATATGGAATCAATTTTTCCAGGTATCTTTTTTTTTTAATTAATTATTTAATTTATTTTTTGTGAGCACTGCACAGCATGTACAACACATAGGTTCTCCTTTGTCACTGCAATCCTGCGGTACTGACCATCTTGTGTTTGAATACATAAGTAGTTTATTTATTATTATTATTTTTTTTCTGTTAGCACTGCACAACGTGTACAACAGAAAGGTTCTCCTTTGTCACCGAAATCCTGCGGTACTGACTATCTTGTGTTTGAATACATGAGGAGTTTATCTGCATGTCAAGAGTTGGAGTCACTCTAATATTTGACTCTTCACATTTGTAATTGGTAGGACACCGAGATTATAGAACAGATTGACCGAGATGTCAAGCGCACTCATCCAGACATGCACTTTTTCTCGGGGGACTCAGCTTTTGCTGAATCCAACCAAGTGAGCTACAGCTTCATTTTTTATTTTATTTTTCTTGTTGTAGTGATGCATACTTGTAAATCTATTTTACTCGCTCCATGTATGTGATTTTCAGGAGGCTTTGAAGAACATATTGATTGTATTTGCAAAGTTGAATCCTGGTATAAGATACGTGCAAGGGATGAATGAAATCTTGGCACCATTATTCTATGTGTTAAAGAATGACCCTAGTGAGGAAAATGCTGTAAGTAATGTTTCTTGGTCTCTAATATTCTCTACTTATACTCTATATATTGGAAACCTACAATCTTGTGATCCAATCCCTAGTTTATTGAAAAAGACTTCACTTTTAGCTGTTTTGTATTCATTTTTCAGGCATGATTACATATTGTTTCTTATAGCTTTTTTAATCAATTGAGTAAGATTACAGATTTGCTAAAATAACAAGGTATTGCTGCTTTACTCTCCTGAAATATCTTTAAGATAAGTTAAATTTTCTTAAGAGTGTTGAGTACCTACTGACCAACTTTAATGTGGCAGGCATAATTGCATTGTAAATGAGAATAGAAAATTAGAGAAGATATTAAAATTGCAAATAATCTTATTGAAATTGTTTAAATTGATTTCTTTACCTTGAAATTAGTATTTTTTTCCAAATTAAAGAAAAGAAACATCAGTGATGCAATCTCCACATGTCAAAGCAATTATGGAAGCAGCAACCTGGGAACAGTGAGAAGACATTTTTTTTTTTTTGAAGACATTTTACTTTATAAATATGTCCACTCTTTAATGGCCCAAGTTTTCAGATTTGATGGTTCAACATGCTATTTGCATCTCGGCATAAAGTCTTGCCCCTACCCGTTTATGAAAAAATGTGCATATGTCCTTTAATGAAAAATTATCTGGCCAGCACGTGAGTGCTTGTTGAAGACAAAATTTTAAATAAAATAAATGAACTTCTTCCTACTTCAGGAACAAGCATGAAATAAAGAAATTGCTAATTTTATCCTTCAAAGTAATCAAGTGTATCATGTGACCCCTATTTATCGACTCAAGTTTTTAATGAGGTAGTTCAAAATTTTTATTTTGTGATTACTGTAGTTTTAATCTTAATATGCAGCCGTGATTTTATTCATTTGCTTCAACTGGGAATAGTGCAGGGCTGGAAGGAACTATTTTGATGAGTGTTCGTCTTCATTGTTCTTCATCAGAAATTATTGTTTTAATTCTTGATCTGGCTTCGTTTTCGTCACCATTATTCTTTTGCAAGTCATGCAGGTCTCTGTTGAAGCAGACACTTTCTTCTGTTTTGTGGAGTTGCTGAGTGGATTTCGGGATAATTTTGTTCAACAACTTGATAACAGTGTTGTAGGGATCAGAGCCACTATAACAAGTTTATCACAGCTTCTGAAGGAGCATGACGAAGAACTCTGGCGTCATCTTGAGATTACAACAAAAGTAAGATCTTAGATTACTTCCATTTGTCCAAACTGCAGGATTTTTGTTCTCTCTTTTGCCATTGCTCAAAAATATTAAGTGAACTACAAAATTTAAGAAGGTATGGAATACTTTAATTTAAAGACACTCAAATTTTGGATTTCAAATCTGTGTTTAATTTTTGTTTATGCCAAATTGTTTGTCTATAGTAGGGTTGGTTCATGCATTAATTGAGCTTTTAGTTTACTATTTTTGATCTCTTATGGAACATATGTGTAAGGGTTATATATAAATAATTTTCCTTGTACTACAGAGTACGTTGACGATTGTCAGGCTATCTTTGATCTCCTGTGGAACATTTGTGCAATGGTTATATATAAATAATCTTGTACTACGAAGTATAGAGACACTTGTCAGGTTGTTATATTTTGACAAATAAATATTTGATGACGTTGACCTCAAAAAATGGTCACGACACGTGGCCAAGAGAATAATACTCCACCTAAGCTCCTTTTTGTGCACAGGAACACACCGTTAGCCACTCGTGGCCTTTTCCGATGGAGGTGGAAGCGGCTGCAATAGCTTCGACGGTCAAGTTAGTGATTTCGTAATCGGAAAGTGACGTCCGACGGTGAGGTGTTCACCGGAACGTGGTTGAGTGTGTGTGTAAGCATGTGGTCTTCAGAGTTTAAGAATTATTTTTTAAGTCTGAGAGTCAAAGGCGACCCCAGTGGGGCGTCACGCACCTCTCCTATCGAAGTGGACCTCCTTGGTTGAGGTGACCCCGTGAGGGCGTCATGCACCTCTTCAAGGCGTTCTCCACGGTGGATGGTGCATCCGTGGAGAGCATCATCCTCAATGGAGTCAGAGGCGACCCCAGTAGGCGTGTCACGCACCTCGTCGATCGAAGTGGACATCCTTATATGAGGCTGATGCATCTCTATGAATGGCTTCCTCCATGGTGGATGGTTCATCCATGGAAGGTGATAATGAGGTCTTACATAGCTGAAGTGCCTAAGCAATGACGAGCTTTCTATCACCAAGATGCATAGGTAAGGACGAAACCTTTGTATGGCCGAAGTGAAGCCTTTGCATGGCCGAAGGGAATGGGCAATGATAAGGCCTGTCACAGCTGGGGTGTCTAGGCAAGGATAAGACCTTGTATGGCCAAGGTGAATAAGCAATGATGAGGCCTTACACAGCTAAGGTGCCAGGCAAGGATGATGCCTTTGCATGGCCGAAGTGAATAGGCAATGATGAGGCCTTGCACAGTCAAGGTGCTTAGGTAAGGATGAGGCCTTGTACGGCAATGTGAATAGGCAATGATGAGGCATTGCACGAGGTGCCTAGTAAGGATGAGGCCTTGCACAGCTGAGGTGCCTAGGCAAGGATGAGGCCTTTGTATAGCCAGAGCGAGGCCTTTGCATCCCTCAAATATGACCTATGTTTCAGGGATCTTCCCTTCTTGACATCTTCTTTAGAGGCCTTCTATTTGTAAAAGGGTCTTCCAATAGTTTCTTCATCAATGACCTCCTTTTTAGTGGGTTTCCTTATTCATGGCCTTTTCTTTAGTGGCCTCTCTCACTTTCCAAGATGATGCTTCTCATGTTGGTAGCCATTTGAGCTACTTCGGCAGTTAGTCGTGCAACAGTTCTTCTGCCCTTTCGACATCGATGATGGGGCCTTTGGTGTGTGATATTATTCCAGATGATCTCTTCTTCAGAGATCTCCCTTACCCTCCTTGTGTTCACTTCTTCATTGCTAGAACTCATCGTTTTAGAGTTGCAAATTCTCTTCTTCCAAATAATGGAAACTTAGTTTATGGCTTCCACTTGTTCTTTCTTCAATAACAAATCCCTTTTTCAAGGGGGAATATCAACCAAATATTCCGATAAGTTTTTTCTTTCGTGGGGATACTCGTGGTTACAGTAACGTTCCCACAGACGGCGCTAATCTGTTCACCTCAAAAAATGGTCACGACACGTGGCCAATAGAATAATATTCCATGTAAGTGCTTCCTTGCACACGGTAACACACTGTTAGCCACTCGTTGCCTTTTTCAGTTGAGGTGGAAGTAGTCGCAAGCACTCCGCGGTGAAGTTAGTGATTTCGTAACTGGAAAGTGACGTTCGGCGGTGAGTTGATCACCGGAACGTGGCTGAGTGTGTGTGTGAGCGTGTGGTCTTTAGAGTTAAGAATTCTTTTTTAAGTCTAAGAATCACAGAGAAAAAGGTCCCCCCTTTTACCTCAATAAGGGAATACTTGTACTAAGAGGAAGGAAGAGGAAAATCGTTAGATGTAGGGACACGTGGTTTTGGATCCCGAATAGATCATCCCTTCATAGGCGTTAATCCGTCCATCTATAGGTTGACGGGTATTAAATGTTTCCTGACATAGCAGTGTGAGTTAACCATTTGGAGTCTGCCACACGTCCCATCAATCAGGCTAAGGATTTGATTTTGGGGAGATCTTCTCATAAAAGATCTTGGCAGGCGTGGGGAAGTGAATATGGGGTGTGGTGAATGCGGAGTGCGGACCTTTGCATCCGTAGTGTGCGGCGGATGAGTTGAGATCTTCTACAAGTGAGCAGTAGCGTTTCAGTTCGGGGTATTGGATTCGGATCGTCCAATACAAATTCAGTTCGACCGCCACGTGGCAGCACGAAATCAGTTCGTGCACATGTGGCGGATGAACTGGATGGGTAAGGTGGAGGGCCTCTTAAGGCCGTAACAGATGACTTGAAGATTGTTGCTTATTTGATTTTAGAGAACAATTTTCCAATTTTTAATTCTTAGATCTTCTGCAAATGCTACTAAAACATTATGAAGAAAACGTTTGGTGGACAAATGGTCACAGGTCAATCAAACTAAATTTCCTGGTGACACGGAATTGTATATTTGAGCTTTTATTTTGTTGACTTCTTGTACGCTTTGGTTTCACCATTCTTTATCGATAGAACTAAATCAGTAACAAACATCACTTGAAAGGAGTCCTTAGCTGAATGTTAAGCCACAGCTGTTGGCAAGTAGTCGTTAATATCTTGATTAATATAGTTCAGTCTCTTGGTTGAATGTGAGCTCAAAGAGTGTCACACAAAGTGAAATGTTTTTTATCATGTAGCTGGGGAAGTATCTGGTGATGCACTTGGATGCTTTATCATTTACATATAGATTATTAATTTCATCCTTCATTTTTATTTTTACTGATATTTGTGTGTGAATGTTACAGGTCCATCCCCAGTTTTATGCATTCAGGTGGATTACACTCCTTTTGACCCAAGAATTCAATTTTGCAGACAGTCTCCTAATATGGGACACACTCCTGAGTGACCCTGATGGTCCTCAAGTAAGTGACTGATTCTTTCCACATCGAAATTTCTCATTTATCTACCAATACATTTATTGTGTAATTGTAATGTGGTGCCAATAAAATCCATCCCCACTCTTGTAACCAATTCAGTTAGCGTTTCCTTAATTCTAATTTGTTAAAAAAATTATTTATTCCTTCAATACTCAGTTTGATTTGCCTTTACCAGCAGAATGCTGCTTCTGCAACTAGTACAAACTTTCATGTTTTCTTTATCTTCATTTCGTTGCTCAGATCTAAATTCTGACATTTTCTTCCTCTGTTGCCTCTTTTTACTAATTCAATTTTGAGGGATGTGGATTTCGGGACATGGCTTTTGTTTTTTGACACTTACCAGTTCTTATTGAAATCTTTAAATCATTTTTGATGGTTTTTTTTTATTAATCATGTCGTGAAGATGCATACATTCATCCAGAGAACGAGGAGTCACTTAAGACCTGAAAAACAAATTCAAGAATGCATCATATTCTTCCAGCCAAAAACATGCAATGATACAGGAAAATCCTTAATTTCCTTTGGGGTAAAAGAGCATAAAGCAGCAAAAACTTAGCGTTCTCTCCCATGAATCACTAAGCACTTCTTCCTTCAAAATAGCCATAGCCACGTGTTTCCGCATAACATCACCGAACTTACTTGAACCAAAACCTATAGGTTCTTTCAATAAATAATATGCTGCATTTTTCATGGAGAAATCCATCTAAAATAAATATTGTATTCCACTATATGTTTTATTGCTTCTACGAAGTTATCCTTCATTTAAATGCCATCTGAATTTGGTCTAAAAATGCATAGGATCCAGGCGTGTATACATTCTGGTAGTTCTTGGGCTCTGTCCCTTTTAAGTTCTTTAATTTCATTGCTTTGGCAACGTGGAAGTGTCTTGAACCATCTTTAGGTGAGCTTCTTAACGTTGTATGTAATCCAGGTTTGGTCTTTAACCTGTATTTCAACTCCCAGCGTGTCTGAAGAGAATCTTATGTGATATTGCTTTTTCTTTCCCTTCATCTCTTTATTTGTCGTGGCTTAAAGGTATGTATAAACCAATTGTAACTCTTTCGATGAGTGAAAATTCTCTATAAATTGCAGGATTCACTGCTCAGAATTTGTTACGCCATGTTGGTTATCGTCCGGAGACGCTTACTTGCAGGCGACTTTACGTCTAATCTTAAGCTACTCCAACACTATCCATCGACAAATATCAGCCATCTGCTCTATGTTGCCGACAAGTTGCGCATACACAGGCTAAGTTCTTGAATCACATATTTTCTTGTATGGTTTCATTGATATAATTTTAAATGGTTTTTTCTTGTAAATTTTGGGATGTAAATTCAATGCAAGTCGTTCTTAGGTTTCCTTTTCCGGTTTGTATTTCGACCTTTGGCAAGGTTGTGTATTGTAGATTTTGAGATTCATACATGCTGTTGTGGTTTTTGTTGGAATCCTTTGCTTTCATCAATCAATCTACAGGGTTGTTTGGCATGTTTTTTGAAAAGTTAAAAGGGAGCTTTTGAGACCCAAAAGTTATTTTTGGATCCGTTTGACTAATTTTATAAAAGTGCTTCTTCTTATTATGAGAGCTTTTAAAGAAAGTTGTTCAAATGTGGTTTCCTCAAAAAACACTCTTGAAATAGAAAGCTATTTTAAAAATTAATTTTTAATCAACAGTACACGTAGCTTCTTCCGAAAATACTTGTACAGAAAATAAAAACAAAAGTAAAAGCGAAAGTTATGTCAAATGGACACTACACTAAATAAAGCAGTCAATTAGTTTTTTTTCGATACATTACTATTAGTTGAAAGTCATAATACTCAAAGAAATTAAATTAACTAATGAATAAAAAGTTTTAATTTTGGTAAATTAAGTGATATTTAAACAATGTTCATGCCCTAAAACAAGGTAAAAGGAGGACATTTTACACACAATTCTACTCAGTCCTATCTATAAGATGCTTTTTAATTGAGAGTACCATAAAGTTTTTCATCTGTCTCTCAGTTAATGTAACAATAGTGACATTTGTCGATATTTCTTGACCTATCAAGATCATTATAGATTATTAATTATTGCATTCTATTATATATATCCCCATTACATATCTAGCCCTTGTTTTGCATAGCTTAAAAAGTTCGATAAAATTCAAATCAAAGTCAATAATTAATTTTAAATTCACATTCGCAACTTTCTAATAACATATTTTATTAAATTTTATTAAAAATCTAATTATTGGCTATATTAAATAGGGGCTGCAAATTGGAGCACAAGACCCGGTGGGGTAGTAGCTGTTACCAGAACAAAAGTGAATATATTTTTTTTCTAAGAATCCGTATTAATTTTTTGCTAAGCGTTCGATCATTAATAAAAAGAGGTAGTTTATTCAATTGGAAAAACGACTTTTGTTATAGAAATTATATAAAATTTACCTTGCAAATGAGCAGACAACCGACCTTAGCTCAGTTGGTAGAGCGGAGGACTGTAGTGTTATCATAGTAATCCTTAGGTCGCTGGTTCGAATCCGGCAGGTCGGATTTTTATTATTTATTTATTTTTTTGGTTTTTTTTTTATTTTTTTTTTATTTTTATCGTCTTTACCATTGAGTTGTTATCTGTTGACAGCATTGTGTAAATGGCAAAAAATGGTGGAAAATTGGGTTCGTTAACTCTTCTAATTCCTGTTGTTTCAAATTTTATTCTCATCTTTTATTAATGGATGTGGAATTTAAATATTTGTCATCTCGGTTCTGCTGAAAAAGTGTTCCAAACCCAAATTTTGTACCCATCAAACCACTTTGAGGCATGTGATCACAAGCAAATAAAAAACAGAGGTTCATGCACCAAAAAGTTCAGCATAGTACACAAGTATGATGGGGCGACAATGCGACCGAGGCATTTCTTCAAACGTATCCACTTTATTCTGCTAAATATGCCCTAAAAGTTTTGATGCGTTGAATGAAAGTTTGGAGAGTGATTTGAATCCGGTGGCATTACAAGAATGTTTTTTAAGGATTTTTGACATCGTTCAAGAAAGGTGGAAGCAGACCACTTCTGATACAGTCCGATCTACATGGAGGTGAACACTTGGAAGAGCCGGGACACCAATTCATTTTGTTCTTTCTAGAGGACATTTCACCGGCAAGACAATGCTGGCAAACGAGCAGAACATCTGTTGGTACCAGAATTTGGGACTTCAGATGAACTTTGTGTGCATTTACATTGCACATGAACAAAAATTTCCCTCGACTCAAATCACTCGATATACTGTCATTCATATCAATGTTGCATCTGCAAAAGAATTCACTTAGTCGATTTTGGAATGTAAAGTAGCATTGGGCAATCCTAAAGAGCTGCTTCTCATTGTAACTGTTTAGGGAACATCCATCCAGATATAGGCTTAAGGGTGATATTGAAGCGAATACTTGGCAGCTTTTACTGAAGCGAATAAATGTTTAGGGAACATCCATCAAAAACCTCTGATTTTGACAAGGACACAGGAAATATGAGAATATCATCCCAGATTGTCCTAATTTTTTCGAAGCAAATGAGAAAAGTAAAACCCTTTTCTTCCTCGAATGCAAATTTCAATTCTGATCTATACGGAAAAGTTATTATATAATCGTACGCAGGGTATGTCTTACATAACCAATCACTTCAAAACATTAGCTGAAAAAAAGTATCCAATTAGTAGCATAAACTTCTTGAACAAAGACCATATGTAAGATTCTGTTTTCTTTATCAGACATAAAGTGTCTCTGCTTGTCACTTTTAAGTAGTTTAAATAAAGTTGATGAAATTCTTATATCGATATGGCTCCATATCAAATTCTTCCATTGGTCGACTATCTGTTACCATCTTCCTGGCTGGACAAACCTGACTGAAGCAACATTGGGCTTTACAGTTTAAAATACGATGAATATTGCCATGTAACAAAAGCACAAAGGATAACAGAGAATTGTGAAGGGTGCAAACATACAAGTCAATATAAAACGTATAGGAATAACACACATTTTGAAGTACTTTTGTAGAATTTATTGACAATGGCAAGTGCAGCTTTTATTACAAGAAAACTATAATACCATATACAATTGTGAACCTATATTGATAACAACTGATATGAGCAAAAGAAAACTAGTTAGGAACAATCCAAAATGGTGGTGGTTCAATTCTCTCTTCATCGCAGTTGAACAATGGCTCTATACTTCCATCTCCTAAATTGAAGATTCCCATGTCGTGACCTCCATAATTGTAATCCTCGTCCATTCGATCCCAATAATCATCAGTGAAGTAAATGGCATTCGCCTTGCATCCTGGATGCTCCTTAACTGGCAACAAGACGGTATGATTTCCTCCCACGAATAGTGCATAATCATTCAAAGATTCTACCGGAAGCCATAGTTTCTGATCAAAGTCTTGTTTATAGACGTGGAACTTAATTGTTCTGTAAGGACAAATTAAAGGCTGGGATGAATGTTCAGTGAGAGTATCGCCTTCATAAACTACTTTTCCATCATACCTAACGAACTCTCCAATGTACCTCACAACCAGAAACATCTCCCCCATTGAGAACGCCAAGTACCATTGGGCTGAATATAGATCAGACGGGTAAATTTGATGGGCTTCTATCAACTTTCGAGGAGAAGGGCCTTGAATAATCATCTTCATGCTCGGAGAAGATTCACGTAAATCCCATATTTCAACTGAAGGTCCTGCCCCCAATGCATAAAGCATATTACCATCGCATACAATATCGTAATATGACTCAATTTCACCACCAAAGCCCGTCCATCCTCTGTCTCCTAGCCTGCAGAAAGCTAGCTTCGACTTGCAATGCACGTTGTACATAATAATCACCTTACAGTCTGCGTCACAAGATGATGGATTTGCAGATAAAACAGCCTTCACGACAGAAAGTTGTCGAAGAGTTTTTGAAGAGTGGGAAACCGAATAATCCCAAGACTTGTAATGGATTTCAAAGACTTCGTTCTCGACTTCACGGATGGTATGAATGTGCGGAAAAGTCTCTTTTCCTGGAAGTTGATGAAAGAATCCTGTAAAGATATTGAGGAGAATGGGATCGGCCTTTTCATTCAAAACAACTAGCCATCCATGAGACGAACCCACAAAACGGTAATTTTGAAGTTTGTCGATATCGAACTGAAATTGATATTGTACCTTGTTCGTGAGAGTGAAGAAGCAAACATTATTTTCTTGTTGAATGGGAAGCATAAGAAGTGGCGAATGGATGTTGGGACATGAAATCTTGAACGACTCCATAATAATAATAAACTAAACTGAAATTTTCTCAGATGATGAATGCATACAGATTCAGTAGAGTATTGAATATATATAGAGACTGGGATTTAGGAAATATTCAAATTAGGAAACCCAAAACGATTCTGTTGAATTCTCAATTGTTTCCATATCCAATCTCACGATATAATTCGTAGTTAACAAATATTTTAAAATTTGCACATTAATATTAGATTTTGATTACGATCGGAACAATTTTAATTTTCCTTATTTTCACTCCAGTCCCTATAAAAATGAAACATACAAATTGGCCCCAATTTCGTGAATTGTTGCAATCAACTTCTATGCAACAAAATATTTTTCTCCTACTTGAAATATTGGCCCAGAGAATCATAGCACGAGATTTCTCAAATTACAATTAAATCCTTGAACTTCTCATTAATTGCAAATAAAGCCCGTTTCATTTTTTAACAATTGAATTGATATGTGTGATGCTCATAAAACTACAACAAAAGGAAATTGACAAACAATATTGATTATTGATTATCTTCATAGTGAAAGGTAAATAAGGCTGAATTGTTTGGGTATTTTGGAACACAAAGGACAAGTCCTGGGGACCTTCACTTCAAATATCAAGAAATACGAACTTAGCCTCTGTTTGGTTCCTATTAAAATTTTCATTTTCATTCTTCTACTCATTTTCAATCACACAATAAAATAATATTTTTCATCATATCAATAATTTTTGCTTCTTTTTCAACCACATATTTTCCATCAATCTACTATTCCAGAATGGGGAATGCTCCACGTACAGGAGCATTCCCCTTACAATATCACAGGCCCCCTCACTGTAGAGGGAGCTCACAATTTTCGTACAGGAGCATTCCCCTTATAGAAATCGCAGGCCCCCTCACTGTAAAGGGGGCTCACTGTAAAAAAAAAGGATAAAAAAAAAATGATGGGCTCCCTCTTCAGTGAGGGGGCATGTGATTCTATAAGGGGAGAGCATTCCCAATTCCCCATTCCAGAATACATTCTATCAAAATAATGTAGCTCAAACACAACATAAGAGAATAGTATAACTCGTATAATTAAGAATTACACAGAGAAATTCTCAATTTATGGGATTACAAAGAATAATAGATGAAAAGAATTGATACTAATTACTAATGTCTTGAAAAATGATTTGAGGCATTGAACTGAAAAAGACAAAGGGTCGAACTCAGTTCAGATTGTGGTCAAATGAAGGTCAAACAGTGATTGATCCACTTTAATACATTTATATCTCACAAAAAAATGGACAAGTATGTTAATTTTCCGTATTAATAAATACTCCCCCCGTCCGAAAAAGATAGTCCTATGGTTATTTTCACACAGATTAAGAAATGGTAGTTAGTATAGTTAGAGTATTAAATTTTCCTATATTTTTCCATCTATACCCTTTATCCTTTATCTAGGTAGTTGGTGATTATTATACCAAGATGTATTAAATAAGGGTATATGTGGAAATGAAAAATTTAATACATGTTTAAAATGGAAACAAGACTATCTTTTTGGGACGAACAAAAATAGTATACATGACTATCTTTTTGGGACGGAGGGAGTATTTATAGACAAAACCTCATTAAACCTGACTTCGTTTAGTTTTCATTATGCCCACTTCAATATCTATAAAAATTGAGGCAAACAATGTAATAAAAGCTTTAAAAGATGATGACCTGCTTAAATATATTGCAACATTTTAGTGTATCATTAAAATGAAATTGAATGAGAAATAAAAATTAAATTAGAACGAAGAAACGAGATTAAATTCAAGAAATCAATAATTCAATTTGGGGTTTAGAATTTTTTTTTTCTATATTTTTCAAATAAAAATATTCATATTGTTAGAAAAAATTATTTTTTTTTGCATAAACCAATAAGTAATCAGACATGAATTTCTCATTTTATAATAAAAACTTACCTTTTACAAGAATTCATAGTCCAATTTTTAACTGTTTTGAGTAACAAGTAAAAAAAATTTGCATATCATTAAGAAATTTAATAATTAAAAATTTAATTCTAAGTAATAAATCACTTAT
>CAIGRO010099980.1:0-13842 GCA_903798355.1 Fraxinus baroniana | reverse complement strand
ACGGAGGATGTGTTGCGGGCATGGAGGAGAAAACTTCGTAACAAGGATAGTAAACTTGTCTGGAATCTTATCCCGGGATGCATTATTTGATGTGTATGGAGGGAAAGGAACAACCGATGTTTTGAAAACAAAACACGGACCACAGAACCAGATTAGAGAATTATTTTATCTATCTTTGTTTACTTGGTTTAATGTCACGGCTAATAATCCTATAGAGAGGCTGCCTAATTTTATATTTTTTCTTTCTTGTTTAAAATAATAATACTCTTCCTGTGTATTCTTTATTTATAATAAAATTATATGATTAATTATCAAAAAAAAAAACATATAATTTTGGTACATTATGTAAAAGAAAAAATTAAAGGTAAAACATAAACCCTTGTAGCTCACTTTTCTTCTGCACATTTTTTCTTCATCTTCCATTTCAAATTCACCATGATGCCAATTGGCAGCAACTACAATGATGCATTAACCAATTATGGAACCCATATCTATCACTTGGGAAGAGAGACAAATCAATTCATCTTAGGAACAAAACCATCAATCATTTGAGATAAGCTATAGCACCGGACACAATATTTAGATGTATCAAAACTAGAGATGCCCAGTATCAAACCAATAGTAAAGAACTGGCTGCCAACACATTAGTGCCAAAAGGAAAGGGAAGTATTTTGTCAGTACCTGTTATTTGTAAAAGTATACAAAAGAACAAAAAGATCTGTGCGCGTGCATGCTATGGGATTCATGAAAACAATAGTTTAAAAGAAAATGTTCCAAGTTACCCCTTGGATTAATATCAGTACCTTCTTAACAAGAACACCGTCCGACGAATGTGCAGGAGGACATGATGGGATCTTGGATGATTTGGTGATGATATCTTGATCTGCTAGCGTAAGATGCTGATGGATCCTCAAAGACTTTTTCGTGCATAATACCTGAATAGACTTTTCCAAAACATATTCATCATCCAATATGACATCCTTCATCACACTAAGCAACCTATCCTGGTTGACTGAGTCAAAAGCTTTCGATACATCTGACACGACAATGAAAATGCTAGGCATCGTGGTAGATCCATCTTTCAGAGAAAACAAGAAAGGGACAAATTTCCTGTAGACATCATTATAATCAAATACCGATGAACCCAACTTCTCTTGTTCTTTTGCCTGTATACCTTTCAGAATGACATGCAGATCACGAAGGACACTATTTACAGACTTGAAATAGTCATATTTGACATTTCTAGGAACGCAAGATGCTTTCCTCTGCAAATGTCCATTAGATAGAACTCTAGAAGAGAGTAGGTTTACAGGCATCCTTGACGAAGCTTTAAGATTTGCCAGCAATCTGACCCCATGTTCCTTGGGAAGAAATCTGGCCCGCGAGAATCCAAATGATCTTTTCCTTATGATTTGTCTAACAGATGCATGATTTAATTGGCGATAACTCTTACCCTTCATGCATGTAACTGATTCTCTCATCAGTTTCTTCCAGGTGGGCTTCCGATAATAAAATACCTCTTGTTTCTCATGCTCACTTTCTGTAACGTAAAAGTTGGCATGAACCAATGGCAATACTAGACTAGCAAAAAACCAAAAAATCCAGCATTCGATAATTTTATGTTTAATAATATCAGTGGAATTAAGTTCACTGCATTTCTTATGCATATCCACACAGTTCCCTCCTGAGTATTTTGCCACATCACTGGTCAATTGGCAAGGCTTGTTTGATAGTAAAGGAAACTTTGATGTTTTCAATTTATGCATACATTGGTTGAGTGAGAACTTCTCAAATCTTCGAAGCTGAATGAACTTTGAGATATTCTTCCTTAGAACTCTCCAATTAGAAGGCATTCCTAGCAAATCTGAAGGAACTATGCTCCTACAAACTGCCCATATAAATGATACTACCTGTTTCTTGGGACAATAACTCTTATTTGGCTCAAAATGATAGTCAGTGGCTTCTGATATCAACTTGCAACTTCTGGTATCAGGAACATGACATGATTTCTTTTCAAGCTGAGCCTCGTAGCTTTCCTTCATAGAAAAGCTTATCCCAGAATCATTACCCTGGACCAACAAGTCCAAACGCATTACACAGGTGAATTCAGCTTATGAACCAAACACTACATATTCAATTAAACAAAAATCCAATAGGTATGAAGTCATTCAATTATGAGTTTTCTTCTTCAAGTTAAAAGAAAAGAGAGAGTCAAGAGTAAATTAAGATACTACATTAAAGAAGAGCGAAATAGTTGGACAAGGAGTCCAAAAGCTCCAACAATGAAGGAGATTATGAAATTTTGACAAGGAAATCAAAATAAATATCTTATATAGTGTCAAATATACTCAATAAAAGACTCGATACCCCTCTTTGTGAGAGGTTCTCTCATTAAATAGGAATAAAATAACAACTGAATATGGAAGTAATCAATTACAATATAAATTAATGGTAAAAACAATCTATCTATATCTAATATAATTATAATAATATAATCATAATTTTCAACAATTTTCGGAATCGTATTCAATCTTCGACGATCTTCGGAATCTTATTTAATCTCCTTGACATCCCCCTCAAATTGATGTAAGAAAAAGCATCAATTTGCATTCATGAACTGATGACGATGACAATATTTGTGCCCACTAAGAAGAAATCCAAATCAGAGCAACCAACTACGAAAATTAGTGACGACGACAACAAATAATGTAAAAACAGCAAAGAACTACTCCAAAGTCACTCCAAGAACCCTCCAAAAATACTACAAGAACTCACACTCCCTAAGAAGAACTTCCAAAAGAAATTCACGAGATGTGCTGACACACACAATGAGCTCAATATGTCGGGAGAACTTAGTCAAACACATAATTCGTGTTCCAACAAAAGATTTTAAAAAATAAAAATTTTAAAAATAAAAAAAAGGCTGATTTTGAATTACTTTCTCAATGCGTTAAAAGGAACATGAACAAAAAAAAAAGAAACAATTAATTTGACGAAGACCAGACGGGAGGAGCTTTTTAGCTCCTCCCGCCTTAAGAAACCGACTCTGATACCATATCAAATATACTCAATAAAAGACTCAATATCCCTCTTTGTGAGAGGTTCTCTCATTAAATAGGATTAAAATAACAACTAAATATGGAAGTAATCAATTACAATATTAATTAATGGTAAAAACAATCTATCTATATCTAATACAATTATAATAATATAATCGTAATCTTCAACGATTTTCAAAATCATATTCAATCTTCGACGATTTTCGAAATCTTATTCAATCTCCTTGACATATAGTATGTGTGAGGACTTACATGAACAGATTACTGAAATAGTAGAACAAGTCCAAAAGCTCCAATAATGGAGATTGCATTTTTTTTTTTTTTAAATGAAATGAAAAGAGTGATGCCCATACCATGAGGTAGCTCAACTAACATTAAATATCTTGAAAAGGAGAAGATATAAAAGGAACCCAAGATATTAGAGAGAACAGGAGACCCTAGATTCTCTGGTATAGGCGAATAAAAGTTTTCAAAATGACTTGACATAATAACAATAAAATAAAATGGAGAACTTTTCTAGTGAATTCTAACCTCAAACGGAGAAAACCCACTTTCATTTGCATCTTGGTCCAAGTATGGCAGTGAACAGTGTTTGTCCAAAATCCTCAGATACTGGCAACGTTTAGCCTTACGTATCAGAGTTTTAAGCAGTTTCACAAGGGAGTTACATCTAGAGATAAAGACAAATATTAAAAAGTATAACTGGAAACAACATAATTATTAAGGACCAAAAATTAAAAAAAAAATGGGTGGCGGGGGGGTGAAGCTGTTTTCCTTCATAACATTATATTTGTTGTACATAAGCAAGGCCAAGCTATCCAAAATGAAAACTCAAATATAAAGCTTATTTCAGTAGAAGACTAGAGGGCCAAGTTAATAAAGAACAAATTATGCTAAGAAAGTTTTTGCTTATCTGTAAGTTTATATGCCTTCTTCGAGCACTTCGTTTGAAATAACCACAATTTTTATTTTATTTTTTTGAGGGGGTAGGGGCAATCACAAGCTCACAGTTTTCTTCTGCACATGGCATTCATATCAACTTGCATACAAGACAAATTTAAGACAATGTTTGAGAACAACGAACATATCACAAGAAAGTGCTGTGTCCATCATCAGCCTAATCCAGTCCAAGTCCACAAATTCATACAAATTGCATCAGCCAATCTAAGAAATCAAAATTCATAATATTTAGCAAAACACAATTCAAACTGGTCTGAGCTCAAGTTAGATAGAAACGTTAGCACATGACGCAATAGAATTCCCACCAACTCCAAATATACCCAATTTTCTAGAAGCTTTGTAAAAAAGGGAATTAACATAATTTAACTATGATAACAATAACATTGTGTACAATATATAGCTTGACATTTTAACAAATATGACGAAGTCAAACAAATAGATGAAAAAGTGTTGTTGAAGACTATTACATGATATACATGTGGCTATCTAACAAATTCAACTTTTGGATCAAGTGGTTCAACAATGTGCAAATAGGCAAGAGGTCCTGAGTTCAAACCTCATCGGTACCCATTTTAATGAATTGTCATTAGGCCTGAGCGCAATTTAGTTTGGGCCGATTTCAACTTCAACCCAAAAGCAAAACCAAATTAATCCGTTTGGGTGAATTTCATCACAAACCAACACACTCTTAACTCTTAAACCGAACAGATTGGTTTGGTTTGATTTGATTTGGTTTAGTTCAATTTATTTAGTCAATTGGACTTTTAGTGCAAATTGAATTTAAAAAAAAAATTGTCTAAGTTATGGGCCCACTTAGATTACAAGAACTAAAATAATTAAATAATTTTATATTACAAGAACTAATGACTAATGAATAAAATCAGGCCAATCGAGATAGATCAATAGAAAATTTAAGAATTTTGCTGCTTTTTATGCATTAGGTGGCCCGATTTCTAAGTGGGAAAAAAGGTTAAGTATAACATGACGAGCTCGTTAAAGAAAATTTCCAATGCTATTACTTACTGGCAACATTAAAGATTGGAGGGATCGATCTATAGTTATGAAATTAGGACTTATCTTTTCATTAATTTTTTTCTTTTAAAAAAAAAGGTAAATAGGTTGGGTCGGTTCAGTTAACCAGTGATTTGAGATTTTAACATATGGCTGACCGACCCACCATGGTCTTGCTTAAAGAAAAATAAAATAAAACCAAACCATAACCAATGTCAAACCGACCGAGCCGGTTCGGTTTAATTGGTTTGGTCGGTTTTGCAGCTTTTTCACCCCTTCCTAATTGTCATCTTTGGCTTAGATGAGAAAAAAATAAACCTCGCCTACAAGTGAGGGGCATATTGAAGACAATATTCAAATGATATACATGTGCCTCTATGTAATACATAACTTTAGCTTTCTGAATTCTAATAAAGTGATTCAACAAGTGCCAACAAATATGTAAATATTATGGGTTGAAGATACCTGGCGGCTTCAAAAGATAAATTAAGAACCTCATAAATTGAAAGATATCAATCCATAATGGCTATAAATTTACAAATGCCTGTTGTTGCTTACAAACATGTGGATCTGCTGAGACAACAGCTTTTTCCATGAAAACCTGGCACTGACTGAGAATTCATAGCAACATCAAATGTTCCAAAGATATTCTTGAAGAGAGAAATTGCTCCAGAGTCATTGGGCTTCACAGAATGCAGAATGTCTGGAAACAGTTAAGGTTTAAAATGAACTGTTTAAAAGAGACTAAAAGAAGACAATGACATCAGGAACCAATGGTCAATCTTCTATTATGAGTTCACAAAGTAAAGGTCCAGTATTTATAATGAGGTGGTGTGACTGGGATGAGGGGAGAAAAATTAGAATGATGTATGAATTTAACAAGAACGTGAATAG
Organism: Fraxinus baroniana; assembly: GCA_903798355.1. Classification (NCBI taxonomy): domain Eukaryota; kingdom Viridiplantae; phylum Streptophyta; class Magnoliopsida; order Lamiales; family Oleaceae; genus Fraxinus; species Fraxinus baroniana. The sequence continues at coordinate 7,918 of CAIGRO010099980.1, read as the reverse complement.
CTTTCCAAGGAATTAGTAAGAACAGAAAGTTACACAAATTATACATTTGCAAATAACGGTGAAATCAATATGCAAGTGGAAGTATAATGTTAATTCCTTTTATTTGATTTCCAGATACAAAGTTTAAAAAAATGGTAATATTCAAAAGAAAGCAAGATGTTTAAGCTTAATAGGGATGCAATACAAGATACAAATGAGGATACGTTTCCTTGGGAACAATGAAGAACTCTCCAACCTGTAGAACAGACTTTTCCTATTGACCTGAAATTTCTTTATGATCTTCGGCAGATTTTGAAAGACAGAACAACAAGAGAAACATGATACTGTCTGCAGATATTAAAACTCAAAAAGTCCCATTATTTGACGAGAAAACAGAAAGAGCAAGAAGATAACGCTATGGGTGCAATATGAGGAATGCCAGATCATCTCAACTGTTAAGTCTTTTTGAAAAAGACAAGCATAGATTTCTAATTCAACATGTTCAATACATAACCAAATTAATACATGCTATTAATCAAGAAATTATCAGGAGATTGTATCTCATTAATTCTAGAAATTAAGAGTGCAAGGTTAGGTAGAGTCTTGTATGCTATTTCATATACATGCCATAGGTTCTTGTTATTGTTCCAATGTATAAATATAAGTCGGGGCAATCTCTTGTGCTATAGATAGCAATGCTTCCTCTCTTACAACCTTCAATTCATCATCAATCATCATCCTGCCATCTGTAGTAATTTTTATGACATTTTTTTTCGTTGCTTCTATTTTTTTTTTATTTTTTTTTTTTTATTTTTTTTTGTAGGGGAGGGCAGGGGAGATACTTTTTAAAAAATATCAGTTATTTCTAAATTTTTACAACTACGTGAAACTAGTAAAGAGAAAAAAAGAATGAGAAGCACTGGGCAACTCAATATATTGGAGGTTACCTTGGTTTCAACTCTAATATCTCGTTGAATAAATAAGACGATTAAACAAATTCAAAAAATACGCAGCCAAGAGTCAAGTCAAATCAAATCTGAAGGATGGTGTAAGATACACAACTTTATATATATATATATATAAAGAAAAGAGTGTGTTTGGTAGAATTTAAATCTTTTCTAGCAGCTGTTTTCTATAGATTCAAATGAGACGTCAGCATGAAGACATGGCTTCTTTGGATAACTTACAAAGTCAGTAAGTTTTACAAATCTACAGAGGGTGAACCTACCTACTGCCATAAGATTTCAGAAATGTATACATAGGGGTGATTGGGACATAAATTTGTCTCTTCTTTGACATATAGCAGAGGAAACAAGAGATATGGGTGTAACAAAGTTACTAGGAAAAGGACAAAAAGTTCAATTTAAACAGACCGTAAAGGAGTTGTAGATATTAACTACCTGTCCATTGCTTAGACCTGAACCTGTGCGGAGGCTAGGTTGCTCTCTAGACCCACTAGAAAAGTTATTGTTGTTATTGAAACTTTCTGTACAGGAGATCAAAGAAGACGTTCCTTGACCAGTTAACTGCCTCCGCTTTCTCTTACGCTGCCAACGGAACAGCCTTTTCCGCTTTCCAGGCAATGCAATATTTTGGTTTGAGCTTTCCTTGCCTTGTTCATTTGAAAACTCTTCATTACTAACACTATTAGTGCCTGCATTTATTGTAGCATCTTTAGGCAGTCTTCTCATAGCATATCTATTGTATCAACTATATTGAGTTCTGTCATCCCTACCATTACACCCAACGAACTTATTGTTGTTTGAAGAAGCCTCACTGTCCATAGACCATGTGCTTAGCTGTTTTTCAGACATTGAGGCAACTCCAACTTTATTCCTCTTCTTCCTTAATACTAAGAAAATGTAGAAGTGGGTCATTACTATGCAAAATTGTTGACAGAACTATTTCAGCATTTGTCATAATGTGAAAAAAATATATTATAAATGTAACAACTTAATAAAAAATGTAATACAGTGATAGGCTCAGCCCAAGCTATTGAGGGAAAATTATCAAGAGAATGGGACCAATACTAAAATATATCATGTGAGGGTTTAACACTTTATGTCATGTTAAATGAAGAAATGAAAAAAACAAAATCAGTTATAGGCTCACTGATTTTACAATGCCGTACTTCTCGTGTTGTATGGTAAATTAAGTCTCTATCGATGTGTAGACTGATTCTTGCAACTTCTGTTACTTACCATACTTTTTGAGATTTCAGAGTGAGTTTCTTAAAATAAAATAACTTTTTAAAATGCTAGAGCCATGAGAATCTACTGTTGATATTTGGAAGCAATTCCAAGCAATGTAAGCTGTCTAGACAAAATCCAATAAGTTGACAAAATGCATATAATTTGTAAGACTGCAATACCTCAACCGCACATCCCAGATCCTTTCTCAAGTTATTAGACTTTTTACCATGGGCCTCTGCTAGAGATTATTGAGTTTTTTTTTTTTTTTTAAAAAAATAAAAAAATAAAAGAGAGACACCCGCACGAAACTGACTATTTTAGAAACTACTCGTTTCAAAAATTACAGACACCAACGAGGTATGTACTAAACAACAGATTCTCTTGTGGGGTTTTAAAGTACTTTCCAGGAATATAAAGAAAATGTACAGTACATATAATTCTCCTAGCTGCAGGAATGGGGCTGCATCTGATAGGGCATTTAAATTTTATTACTAATTTTATAGAATAGTTTAGTTCCCATACATTTTTCTCCAAAAAAAGTTATATAAATTTAAATTGGGGATTGTGGTGTTGGAAACAAGGGTGGATCTTTGTAAGAGCCAAGAGAAAATATGTAATTTCTCTAAGAACCAGAGTTATGAGCACATACTTTGAGTTCCTCTACATCATAAAAATAAGTTACTTCCCTGTGGATTTTGACTCAACTTGAAGCAATTAGAGAAACATGGGATTAAGTTTCTGTAGTGATGTCTTTATTTGGCTTTGCTAGGTGTAATATAGAGCTGGAAACTAGAATTTGGTGGAGTTCTTATTGGAAACACGTGGAGGCAAATAAATGGGTTTGTTTTAGATCATGACCAAAATTGAAGGAAGTGGTGCAACACCGTTTGGTATGAGTCTGAGAAAAAGAGGAATCAGGTCAGAGAAAGAAGTTAAAGGAAAATTCCTATATATATAGAATTGTAACCTTGTAAACTTCTGTTTTCTTCTGGTTCAATTTGTAATTCATCTCCTTTGTACTCTGTTTTCTGATTCTAGTGAAGAGCATCATCCAGTCTGGATGTAGGATCATAACTTGTGATCTGAACCAGGATAAATTCTGTGTCTTCTTCTTCTTCTTCGTAGTTTATTGATTTATTTCTTGTTATTTCTCAAACAAATTGATGCATTTTGCATCAGTACCCAAAGCACTACACAAAAATCACCACACTTCCCTAATAAAGATTTCAATTTCATGAAATGAGTTACCCAAGAAAATGAATAAATGGCACTAATGCAGGACCGCATTTCAATTTCATCTCGTAGCAGCATAGTGCTAGCTTATATATATATATATATATATATAATTATTGTATACTGAATATAAACAGTCTTCAAACTCTGCTTCAATATATACCACTACTATGTACTCACACACCTGATGTTAAATGGGAAAGTTTGAAAATCAGATTCACCATGCATAAATTCTTAAAATAACCAATCAAAAACTCAATTTACCATTATGATCAAGTGAATCGTGCTGGATTTCAGAGTCAGGCATGTGCCTTGAGAATTTGAGGCACAAATCACTGATAGGAAAACCTGCTACCTGATGGTGCTTCTTTCTGGGAAGAGGCAAAAAGACTGAAGTATATTTTAGTAAATACACCATGAGAGTATCCCCAACCTGGAAAATTGAAAATTGGCACTCAATCACATACAACATTTTTGAAAAATAACTTATAAACCAAGCACATATAACATGTCTATTTACTTACTCTCCTTAGGAGGTGACTCCATGCTGAGGACGTTAAAATATCAACAACAGAACTTGAGCGGTTGTGCTGTCAGACACAAGCAAAACATAGAGAAACTTCAATGGTGATCAACTCATCTTATAGACTCAAAAATTGCAGAAACTGTCAAGATTTTACATCAAGAAAGAGAAATAATAATGACTAAGTTACGAAAGTAATATGCAGCTCAAACTAAAAAAAGATCTCTTGCGATAAAACTAGAACAACCCCGAATGAAGACAAATGAAGTAAACAAAAGTTAAAAACACTCACTTTATCATAACTACAGCAGATTATATTCTTGGAAGAGGTCTGTTCATATGATATCATTTCGATTGTTCTTGTAACGATCTGAAATTACAGAAAGGACCATATCATATTTGGAGACAGTGAATGATATAAAAAATAACTCAAATGGAATATTGAAGATTGCCAATATGCTAAAATGCCCTCGAGCTCTCAAAAACAGCATGGAGTACTATGATTCCAGTAGAAGATAACACGTAACACTGAAAAAAATAAAAAAGAACTTTGCTCATATTGCTAAAATGTAATTCAGTTTTTCAAAAGTGAATATGGAACATCTAGTTGAATTCTTGACCTCTTGCAATCACTGCTAAGGGGAATAGTAATTTAGAAACAAAAACGATTAATACAAGCCAACATAAAAAACAAACTATGCATTGCTACCATTGGTCAATTGCAGACTTGTAGTTCTGAAATGTTTTAGGCTCTACAGACTATTATCGTTCAATTGCAGTTCTTACCAATCTTTAAGTCTCTAGAAATTAATGATTTGCATTTCAGTTCCTAAGTTAATTTTCTATTAATCAATAGTACGGCATACGAGTTTTTCATATCGTTTTTTTAATCTCTGCACGTAAGTGTTAACCCGATGTTTTGCAAACCAGTAATGCAATGATCATCTGCCAGTGACGTTTATAAGACCGAACAGATCAATGTCTAGTGAATAAAACGCTTAAAACACTCCTGCAATTCTCCGGCCTTAAAGAATAAAATGCAAGAGACCTCTCTTGTTTACCCGCCAAACCTACAAATGCACAGAAATACATTCATGCATACATACATACATACATATACATACATACATACATTTTCACAAATACATATAACATATTTAAAACTCTCTTATAACTATATACATAGAGAGGGGGGACCTCGAGCTGCGACCAGCGGCATAGAGGATCTAAGATAGGCATGGGAGGGGCATTTTCTGAAACAACGACGAAAGATTTAGTGAGGAGCTTGCGGTAGTCAGGTGGGTCGTTAGATCTGAGGAGAAAGGACATAGCGTCATCGCCGCTGCAACTGAGGCACCGCCGCCCCTTACACCTGCACCCTGCTGCCGTTTCCGGAGTTGGTGGTATCAATGACAAGATAGTCTCCGCCAGTGTACGAGCTCGGTTGTGGAATAGTCGCCATAGTACCTCCGGAACTCTCCGTCTCTTCTTAGACATGACTTTTTTGTTGCAGGGCTGAATTTTGCACTATTATTTAGCCCTTTTTCCGGTGTAAAGAAGTCACTGTATGTGTCTATTGCCATTCCACTGCTTGAAGGAACAGAGATGTGCGCACATTTTTATGCATTAGTAGGAATGTGGTGTACCGTCGGGATGGCAAAAATTTCATCAAGCCCGATGATTACAGCTTAATCAAATATTTGGATATTTTAAATGAAAAATTTCGATTTTTAATAGAAATGACAACTAAGATTATCTAACAAACCAAATATATTTAAATAATTTAATTTTTTAAAAAAAAATTTAAAAATATATTATTGTCTCACATTAATGAATAAGGACAATGAAACGAGTTAAAAAAAATAAAGAAATAAAAATAAACGGGTAGGAAACGATGCAAAGGCCTTGTCTCTGTCCCGTCTTAAATGGATAACGGACAGGAAATTACCCGACGTGGCGGGGGCGGTTGTCCCGACCCACGACATTATCATCTCTACAGTACATTACTTGACTCTGGATCACATTCATAGTGATATTTTAAATTACTTTTATTTTATATTGTTCCTCAGTCTTATATTAGGCAATGTTTGGTTCATGCTTATAACTTAAAAGTACTTTTGTTTGTATATTTCTTAGAATTTACAAGAACTGCATAGTTTCACCTCATTTCCCAGACATGCTTTATCTATTTTATTATATGAATGTAATATTTTCTTTTAGAAAGCAGAAGAAAACAATTTATATCATTATAATGGGATGGACAAGTTCAGTGTTATAAAAGACATAATGCATGACAATGCATGGAGGTCAAATTATAGACTATGCGAGTGTAGGCGAATCATATGCGTAAAAAATCGTAAAAATGTGTTTTCTTATTTTAATATTATATTAATTTTTAATCAATTAAAAATTATTTAAACATAATATTTACTAAACATTTAAAACAAATTTATAAGAACTTTATACTTTTTTTCAAAGTTTCCAACAAAAATATAAGTTTCAAATTTAAATACAAAATAGTAAGTAAATAGTATAGGAACTTAAATCTTATCTAACTCCTCATCGGACTTCAATTCAATAACATTTTCTTCATCTAATTTATCCACCATGTCTTCTGATATAAAATCTTCTTCATCGGGCTCATTTATTTCATTCTGAATATTTCTAATACCTCTAGAAGGTTTTAAGATATCATTTTCCACCACATCATACTCTTCATCATCATAACCCTCTACAATCCAAAATTGTACATTAATTGCATCAATTGCTAATAGAATCTCTATTTTGCGCCTCTCCTCCTCCGCTTGTTTGCCAACCTTGCATTAAATTGGACATGGACAATATTGTTCATTTGGTGGTGTCAAATCCATTCTGTTTCTTTGTGTATGTACCAAACAGGAAAAATTAGCATTTAATAATTTTTAATTTCAAAGAATTGTAAAAAATAATAAATAATAAATAGTGCTAATGCACACCAAGGTGCGCGCATTAGCGGTCAACAATTGTTGTTGACCACTAAATAAGACGTCAAGTCAATTTTGGCCTCGCATCATGTCAATGTGCACCTTTTTAGAACATTTGATAAGTGGATTGGCATTTTGGTTTCGCATTATGTCAAGGTGCGTCTTTTAGAACATTGGACAAGCTAAATACTTTTTCAAATTGGCTAATCGTCGCCCTTGAAATAGTATGAGCTGCACGCCTGCACCTAGTATGTTAAATGGATCGGACCAAGCAGCTGCCTTTGGCCCCACCACATGTGAGGTGAGCCGAGCGTGAGCCGGCTTGATTCAACTTGACTTAACTCAAATAAGGATGAGCAAAAGATAGAACCAATCAAGAAAAATTTTCCCGAGCCTGCTTGACTCTTGGCCACCAAAATTTGACCGTTGAGCTGGGGGAGCATTTTTTATTTTTTATTGTTTTAAACAATTTTTATTCCTATAAATACCTCATCACCACTTCATATTTTTTTCCCCGTACCACAATTTTCTTTACATTCTAAGTTTAGAATTCTAATATTCCACAATACAATTCTTGTTTCCATATTAGCGATTAGTTCTTTTATTGTGCAATCTCGAATTTTATTATGTGTAATTATATTACCACCACAAAATCTACTTATTACATTATATTATAAGCATACCAAAATTAAAATATATTTTTAATAAATACACAACAACCAAAAAAATGCTTAAAATTGTGGTGTAATTAACAAAATTCGTAGGAATATAATCACCCTTTCATTATTATTAAATTATTTTATTATTCGAATAATAAAATATAATTTTATTCTTTCCTACCTCTTTCTACTTTCCTCCATATATTAATCGAATTTCAAATTAATTATAGTATATAGTTAGACACTAATAACTTCGACAAGAACGGTTGCTGCTCAAACACACTAGCAAGTGCTTCAGCTCCCGCTCCTCCATTAAATCATGATTTTAGTGGTTTAACTAAGGATCCGTTTGATACTACACATTTTTCA
>CAIGRO010099970.1:0-17237 GCA_903798355.1 Fraxinus baroniana | reverse complement strand
TTTGAAAATTTATCAAAAATTGGTAAAATCGAATCGCTTACACTCTTACCACAGAGAATTTTTTTTAATGATTACTATTTTGATCAACGTTTATTTAACACTATGTTTGAACTTGTACGTGTAAATGAGTAATCAAAAAGTAGGCATACGAAGAGCGAAAGAGAAGAGAAAGAAGACATACATTGCAACATGTAGTTTGTGTAGTTCTAACGCTTAAATTTTCTTCCTAAGTAAATTAATCTCCTAAGCATCAGTGACATGACAAACTTATTACCAACAACTATAATTAGTTTTGGAATCCACAATTATCTCCCACCACCTATATCTATACGCACATGCACTCAAGATCTCGTTAGCATCGAATTTAAAAATCTATATTTGAAGTTTAGAGCTCCTTCTAGATTATAAAAATTAACAACTTATTAGATGTATCTGCTTGTGGATCATTAGGATTTCTCTTCCTCTACATTTTAATTATTTATATTTTAAGATAGATAAAAGACAGAGAGCGTCATACTAATCCCATGTTTGGAACACATTCTTTCAAAATTCATTTTCAACCACACATTTTTTAATAAAATAATATTTTTCATCACATAAATAATTTTTCATTACTTTTTAACCACATATTTCTCACCATATAGCTATTTAAAATATATTATTTTCTCAATAATATTCATCAAATACCCCCTGTAAATAGAACCGCTACAAATCCTTTTAACATGTCTACCATTGCTATCTGAAATCATTGAGAATACTCTAATTGAACCATGATTTGTAACTAGACATTTAGTTATTAATAACTGACTTATTTGTATACCCTTATGCGGTAAATACTATATATGGGAATTTTCAAGACATTTGGTTAAAGGCGTCTATCAAATATTTCCTTCAAAAATGCCTTTTGTTAGGCTAAAAGACAGTAAACCATGTTTAAAAATGATTATAGTCTATTTCCAATATTTTAAAAGGCACGGTTAACTTGATTAACTTGACCATTTGTCAAGTTGGCCACACTACTACTCACTCAAATCGACAATATTGTCAAGTTAGTCGAGCATATACTCGAGAAACTTGACATTTGGATCGAGTTGGACAGGCCAAGTACTCAATCAAATTCATTTGCCTGCCTTGATGCCAGCTTTCGGCATTGGCCAACTCCTATACAGCAAAAAATAGGAAGACTTAAGGGTGACCAGTTTTCCAAAATGCCGGTATAATGAAATTACCTCCTGTTCTCAAGCTGTATTACCAATTCCAAAAACGCTATCGTTGAAGAATTGAAATCAGAAAGATAAGTACACTAATTAGTGCTATATTGCTACAAGATTCATATGCTTGTGCACGACGTAGCTCCATAACTATAAAATTGAATAACTTGAACACTACCTCAACATGGTAGAGCAAACTCTTGTTTTGCAGTACCTTAACTAGTTTCTTGTGTATGTCAGTGAAGCCTGAAAGAATGAAACCGTTCGACGCAAGCTTCAGATGTGGATTCACCCTTTTAGTGTAGGAATAGAGGAGCTACCTTTACAATATTGAGACAGAGTTCTGATCCTTCACATTGTTCGTCAGTGACTTATGATGTTCAGGATACTCATTCAACGCCATTTTCGTAGTACCATTCGACTGATCAATATTGGCACTAATCATTGTAGATATCGAGTCCACGGGTTCCAATGGCACCGGGATCTTAGACATTCCATCCTTCGATAAAATACAGGTCATTGCATTCAAAGAGGCACTGAGATGTTCTGGAAGAACTTTCCGTGGATGGGTCACCTACGACACAACACAAGATAAAATTAAGAACTTTATAACCACATACAGCCTTTTTTGTAGAGTGCCTTCTATAACAACAAAAGTATAAGACGCCCACAGGAAATTACTTTGTATAATATTGCTGCAGAGAGTCTCTCTCTCAGGCAGTAAATTTGAGCAACGTCAAGAGCTGTTGACTCGAAAGGAAGCCACCGATCAACAATGACTTTAACTGCATTATCAGGCAAAGACATAATTTTCTCTTCATGGCAAGCAATTAACTTTTCACGGCTCTCTATTTCATCTTCATTGCCGTCATTGACATCCATATCTTCATAGTCCTTTTCGTTCACTGGAGCCACTATGATCTCCATGGACAACAACAATAAGGGGAGCGGACCCACAACACTACTGTTTCTAATGTGCAAACCCCTATCTCCACGAGTTATCTCATCAAACATGATCAAGGGTTGCTCGCTAAATTTTTTAAATAGTAGCTTGAAGAGGGTTGAGCGGGGATGCAACCGAACCTTATCACCGCTTGAAGTCTCTACAATAGGCTTCATACCATTTTTAGGTCGAAGCAGTCTTCCAACCATTGGATAAAGACCGGCAACAAGGACAGCATGGATTATTCCTGGGTCCTGCGCATTCACACTACAATTAGATGCATCTTCTGGTAGAAAACCACTCCGGCGTAATTCAGTCTCCAGTTGCTTGCGCATTCGTGATATCATTCTCATAGTGCTAGAAGATATGCAGTAGCGAGAACAAAACTGAGATCCTTCACCCTTTCCCTTTGCAATTTTCCATCCCTCAAAGGCAGCTATTACAGCTAACTGATCACTAAGGCCACCAGAAAGCGAGGCTAGCTCAGATTTTGCATCTATAGCTCTCTTCTTTTCATCAGGTTGTGTGGGTAGAGTGAATGGGTCTCTATAGTCAGCAGCACAAGCTAACGTCAACGCCGGGTCCAGACAGTTCAATAATATTGCAATAAGAAGCATCTTGCTCTTGAGTGGATGAACTGGCAGAGATCCAACCCTCTTCCCAAGTTCTGTAAGTTTCTCTTCAAGTGTCAGAGCCCCGATCTCTTGAAGAATTGTGATCGCATTATGTATGGTCTCATGAACTGGTGGGTCCAACACCTTCTGCAAAAAATGTTCTATTCTGCAAGATGGGTCTAGCAGCTTCACCTGCACATGGTAAACAAAAGAAACATTACACTTCAACATTGAAACATCACCCCATGCATCGTGGATCCTGATACTTGTATTTGTGCATTCTCTCGAAAGCAAAAGGGAGAGGTTATTACCTGCAAACATAGCTCTTCTAATGGAATCCTCTTAATCTCTGGAACTTGGAAATCTGGTAAGGAAGCAGCCCTAACTTTTGCGTAAAGATGATAGCAGATCCCAGGTTGGCACCGTCCGGCACGTCCTTCTCGCTGCTTTGCACTTGCTTTTGAAATCCAAGAAGATTGAAGAGTCGACACATTATTATATGGATCATAACTCTTTTCTTTCATTCGTCCACTGTCTATGACATAAACAACATCCTCAATGGTCACAGAAGTCTCAGCAATATTAGTTGAAAGAACAATTTTGCGGCATCCTGGAGGGGACCGTCCAAAAACTTTCTTTTGCTCCACTGAGGGGATCATGGAATGAAGAGATATAATGACAAATTTGGATTCGTCCTTGAAAAAGGGGCTAGATTGTAAACGCTCCCTTGTTCTATTTATATCGTCCCAACCTGGAAGGAAAACAAGAATGGCTCCATCTTTTGAGTCAGTACATATTCTTCTCAGTAGCTGCTCAAGGAGCACGTGGTCAATTAGTTCAGGGTCAACGGTGGATAAGTACTTATTGAGTAATGTTTCCTCCATGGTTTTCTCAATGTGTTTTTTAATAATTTCAGCAGCTTCTCCATGATTGAATCCCTCAGCCCAATCAAGGGCAGTATTTCCATCACTGGCTTGTAAACGGCAGTCCGCACCAAAAGAGAGGAGCATACAAATATCACCAATTCTCCCTTTTCCTGCAAATACCATAAGCGGTGTAACTCCAGTTATAGAATGCTGGTAATTGAAGGTTATTCGACCCCCTTCAGAAGATATTAAATCTAGGAGGGGATCAAACTCATCATTTGACAAAGCCAAGTCAATAGCTTCATCAAGAGCAACTCTGTACTCCTCAGTTAAGATAGAGCCCTCCATTGTCACATCATCTGAAGTACATTTTCGGTAATTGTTCTCTGCTGATCTCAGTATAGAAAGTACATCTTCTAGATAGAAACTTTTCACCTGAGCAAAGATGTTTCACATATCATATCTAAATTTATACATAGAAAAATCAGCAGCACATACATTATTAGAAGAACTTACAGGATAAGTAAACCCAGGAACTCGAATAATAGGACAGCCACCAAAATAGACTGAAAATCGTTCAGCGTCAAATGTGGCACTCATCAACACCTGTTCAAGTTTAACTGGTCAGCAAATTAAGTGGAGTTCAACAAACCTGGACCGGCTAGAGGGAAATGAATAGGCAGTTAGATACTTTGCATGGAAGATATAATGGTAAACAAAAAAGACGTGGGAAAAAACTAACCAGGCGCAAATGAGGATATGAAGGAAGCATGTCTCTGGAGACAAAAATAACAAAATTAGCACAAAAATTTCAACATAGTACAATACGATGTATAATAATTATAATAAAAATTGAGGTCATAGCAAAGGATGAAACAAGCACTTTAACAAATAAGCTGTTTTCAAAGAAAAAGCAATAATCATATTAGCAAACACAAACACTGATTTAGGCATCAAACAATGACATGTTTACTGGTCCCTATATATAATAAATATATCATGATCATGATGACTAAAGGGAAAATAAGTTCACTTGCCAACAAAAGAGAGACAATGTAATCCTGGGCAAGGCACCTGATAATTGCTAGCATGAAATCAGAGTAGTGGTCCCTTTCATGAATTTCATCCTAAAAATAAAAACAAGTTTGTCAGGAACAGACATTCAAGATAAGAACAGCAAATGATGGACGGTATACAGATACTGTGAAACTTATATTATAAATGAAAACAAAATGTACATAAAAGATACCATTATTTGAAATTAAGAGAGAAGGGATTTGATGTGGGGGTAATACTTGCATAGTATTTATAGCAATCATTCATCAGAGGACGAAGTCATTTACATTATTGAAAATCATAATATAAATGAATTAGAGACAACATTACCACAATGATGTGGGTTATGTCAGAGACATAATTTTCAGTATTCTTAGAAGCTCCTCTGCCGACTAGAACCCTCAACAAAATCCCATTGGTGCAAAACAGAAGAGATGAATGCTTCCCGCCTTTGCTCTCCAGCCGTATCTAGCATTTCCCGTGAAGTAGAAAGTCAGTAATATCTTCACAGTCTAAGATATGTGCCTAGTATACATGCAGTACAAAGAAGAGAAGTGTGGAATGGAGAGTTCACACAGAGCACAACAATGATAATCACGATAATGATGATGAAATAGCACAGAAGGATTATCACGCTTTGCATATGTTAATATGTTCTCTTATCTGTCTAGCAAATTAAATTACACCGTTTCTGATCACTAAATGGGTTTATGCTTCTTTTGCCGGGCCTTCTCTCTTCTATGTTCAGTAGGAAAAAAGAGTCGATCTCATGAATATGTTATGTTCTCTTATCTGTCTAGCAACTGAAATTACACCGTTTCTGATCATTAAATGGGTTTATGATTCTTTTGTCGGGCGTCTAGAGCGAGTTTTGGGTATACTTCTTTCAAGAACGAGGCGTGCTTAAAAAAAAAAGGAGAGAGAGAGAGAGAGAGATCAAAAGCCTCAATAATATATAAATATGATCATCATATTTATTGAAAATTAGTATTATCGGATTATTGAAAAGGCATGTCCTATCAACTAGAAACTCTTAAATTAGACACGGTGCTGACAAACAACAACAATAATAATAAACAGCAGCACAGCCATCGATTAGATTATGTAGTACCTTGTACCCTACTGTATCTCCAACATTTTCACCTCTTTCTGTAGCAATTCTCTCTGCCACTGCACTTGAAACATCAAAGAGTAAAGACATTTACACATACATGAAAATTGAGAATAGATGGAAAAAGATAATATATACACTCAAGACAGGTTCCGCCCACCTGACGTGGCAGAGATTCGTCGTGGCTGAGTACAAACAATTTTACATGTCTTGCCTTTACCCCATACATGATCCAGAATAAACTGTGGGACCTGAATTATGTTGATTGTGGAGAGTGTAATAATATAACTAAAATATTCAAAATCATAATATTAAAGATGTTACGCAGAAAGGAAAACCAACAAGACCAGGGAGGAGCATTGTGACTAAATATATCACAACTGTCCAAATATTTTGTAGTAGTTGGAAATTAATTTGAAATATCAATGTTTAGCTTCATTCTGCCTCCACAAACGTTCTGCCTCCACAAACAAACACAGCATACACCAACAAAGAAAAATATTATTTGTTTCATTTAAAATATTTTCCCATTCTCGGACAAGCAGATGCAGTGTGAAATATGTTAATACGCACAAGAACGAAGAGTAAAAGCTCATTAGCTAAGTTGACATTTCAAATTTCTCACTCTAACAGTGTAAAATATGATTACGTTCTATTCTATAACACGTTTTTTTTCTTGATTTGAAACACATATAAGTTAAAAGTCAGTGGGTTTGATTGTCTTTTTTGCTTCCAGTGCATTGAATAGACATCCATACAAAATTACCGAAGGGAAATAGTAATATTACAAATTGCAATTTGGAGTGTCAATGAATTTCTATGCACATGGGCACACAAAAAACAGTAGGATTTCATTAGCCTACTAGGCACAAGGTACTTACGAAAAGAGAGAAAACTCTATCCTTCACCTTTAAGCTCAAACTTTGTGTTTTTAATATTTGAATAACTCATATAATCAATTTCCACCTTTGAAGATATAACGAACTAAGTCTACAAAAACCACGATCCCTCACAAATCTCATATCACAAAGCAAAATATTTTTTATCCACCTTTCAATTATTTCACACGCATAATTTATTTAATTCAAGGAAATTGATTTCTAGAAATTGCACGTCTAAACATCCCAAAAATTTACTTCATTTCAAAATGTCAAAACATCTACATTTTCTTATTATGCTCAGACAAAAGACCATATTTGAAACAAAAGCAATCAATATTTTGCCACTTGTTTGAATACTTTCAATTAAAAAATGGAGAAAAAAAGTTAAAATGCGAAGTGAAAAGAAGAAAAAAACAATTAAATGCATTACAATTCAGACCATTAGTTCATTAATTATTGTTTGGGGGTTGGGAATGGCCAGAACCGCAGGGAGCATAAATGGTCACCTGTGTCGTTTTTCCACATCCAGTTTCACCAGATATGAGCACAACCTGCTTTGGAAAGATGAAAACATCTTTTATCTATTGGACATGATCCAAAGGAGATAAACAATTGCAAATTTAAACATAAAAAAGGTTCTCTACAATAATTTAAAAATGCAGTCACCGAAAACCACAAATCCCATCAAGCTGAAAAATAAATTATAAACATGGTCTTTCTTCTCAAATTCTCTGTAAACCGGACTTCCTAGTTGAAGGAGTCTTTTGTACATGGCCTTTCAACATTCTGTTATTCTGGGATCTTAGCAGTTATAATTGTTACGTGACATCAATGTGATTCAGTATATTTGTGTTGTAGACTCACAACTAGGCAACTAATAAAATACATACACTATAGGCTTGTTTGGAACAGATTTTTCTAAAATCAATTTTCTCGAAGATAATTTTCAAAACACATTTTATGGACCCATAACTTTCCCCACTTTTCACACATTCTCCAAGATAATCATTTTCGCTTGAAAAAGTCTGTGCCAGACAAGCTTTATGCAACAAGTGATGAAGACAACCTGATGAGATTCTAAAGCTGATGTAACGGAATCCCTGAAAGATCCAATTGGAAGCTTAGACCTCTCCTTGGTGATCTGTAACATGGAACCACAATAACTTGCTTGGTTTTCACATTTAAAGCTGACAGATAACAGTAATAAGAGTGCACAAGATTCAACGGGGAAGTAAACTAAAGTACTAAACGATAGGGCACTAGACCTGTCTCAAGTATGGGGATTTTTCTATCCTTGAAGCAAGTGATACCACCTCCCTTGCAATTTCAGACTTGGTCATCTCAGGTTTGCAAAATATGTCACCTTTTCTTTGTTGTACTTTATAAGTTCTTACGGAACTTTCTCCAAACTTATTCTCAGCCATCTCTCTGTCATCAGGGGGATATCGAGAAAACAAATCCTGTAAAACATCTTTTGCTTCAGCTGAAAATCTGAAAGAAACAAGATTTTCCTTCCCTTCCTTTTTGGTCTTATAAACAGAAACTTGTCGTTTATCCCCCCGCCTAGAGAGAGTTACGTTCATTAGACAGATAAAGAACCTAAAACCCAAATCATTTAGGTAATATTATCATACTTGTAATTACTTACCAAGTACTTTTGGACCTCATTCCCATTTTTCTACATAGAATATGCACTGCAGCTTGATCCTGATTTGACACATTAGCTTCAAGTGTATACACTGCATCAGCAAAATTTACACATGCTAAATTAGTTATGCAACTACAAACTATGGTAAGCTATACAGGGCATAACCAGCACAAAAATGTGGTCAAAGCTGTCTAAATCAATTAGAACAGGCTTATAAATATAGTGCTCAACTTTCCATTCTAAAATGACAAACCTTCAAGGCTTCTTTTTTCCTTTTAATGCTATCATCCAATCATTAATTTTACGCAACTCTACCATTTTATAAGACTACCTACGTCTTTCTAGGAAAAAAATTATTGGTTGTAATTCCAGGCTATTTCCAGCCATCCATATAACATATTATAATCCAAAAATACTCTGATCAGGATCATCTAGCTTGGAACTGATAGTGTGTATTGGAAGTTCAACTCATATTGGCTTGAACAGCCTGATAAAAGATGAAACTCCATTAGTCCCCCCAACTCTGAGCATAAGAAGTATTCGGTCAGGCTACCAATTTCCAGATTTATTCACTCATGTGGGCCCAAGGTATCGATGGTAGCAAATAACTACAGTCAGATAATCATGTAGACGTTAATCAAATAATTGAACATTCCAAATCATTGTGATTCATTATGACAGTTGAGCTTCAAATGGACGATGATATATAATATACCAAAAGGTAGTTCATACCAAGTAATATTTCACTAAAAAAGTCAGAATGTGGAAACAATGTGGCACAGTAGAACATTTGGAAAAGAAAGAAAGTAGGAACACATCAGCACACCAGATAACAATTGGAAGGAGAAAACAATAATACAGGACCATTTACCTTTCCAAAAGAAATTTAATGAATAATAAGAACATCACAGAAGGAGAATTCTTAGAATACAATCTTTATATTTGAGATTTGACATCCTTATTCTGTAGCAAACCAAAAAATAAGAAAGAAAAGAAAATGAACCGAACTTGTAGACAATATTTAGCCAATAAACAATAGAGTTCGGGACAGCCATCAAATGATGATACAATATAAATTAAACATATAAAATAATAATCTGATTACATTTATGACCTTTCTGGTATAGTGGTGGAAACAATTATTCTGTCTTGAGAACCAAAATAACATGTTACAGTGTGCGAAAAATGAAAAATTGGCTGCCATCATATTGTCTTATTTAGGCAATGAATAGTTTTATCCAAAGCAGACAGGCGCAAAACAGACAATATACAAGAATAAGCAAATGAAGACAGCATTAACCCCGGACAAGCTCAGCTTTATAATACGAGATGCCTGATACATAATAATTCGTCCATTGGCCAAGCAATCTTGAATTAGAACTTATACTTTACAGGGACTCTGCCTAGCAGATTCAGAACATTAAATTTTTAAAATTTCTAATTCACACATTACTCAATTGATTCCTAGCTAAGCTAAAGAACAATATCATATATCTACATACAAATACATATAGTTTTAGGCGCAATCTGAAAGGTATATGCACATGAATTATATTTTAAGGCAAATGAATAATATAAATATACTTAGCTGCTACCAGTTCTTAAATATCAATTAAAATAGGCATAGCGCTTAACCAATTCATAACTAAGCAATATGCAAAACTGGGTATTGTTTCTATTAATTAGAAATTAAAAAACTAAAATAAAAAAATAAAAAAAATCTTCTTTTCGTTTCGATTTAAATTACCTTCAGCATCAGATTTACGGAACTCTTCAAGTATCTGGGTCAGACGAATTCGAGTAGCTTTGGTAACTATGGTCTTTACTTTTCGGTATCTCCCTTTCTTCAGCCTCTTCTTCCCAGCCCCACCAGATGCTTCCGTTGCCATTCTTCTCTTTCTATTCTTCTCCGTTTTACCCATTGTTTTCTTCATACTATATATTTTTTCGGGTGTAATGGGGCTTGAATTCAGTGTCTCAGTTGAGTTATGTCGGTAGAATCGGAGAAGAAGGTTAAGGAGAAACAGCGGAATGCATTTGAGTTATGTTCACGTTGTACTGTGGTTTTGCCTTTCTCGTGCCTGCGTACCCATACCCTAAAGTAACAAGCAAACGGGCTTCAACTTCTCTGGACCTTATATGATTATGAGTCATTATACTTTCACACAATTTTCAATTGAGTCAATATACTTCAATTTATACCAATTAGGTCACTATATTTTTTATTTTATTTTTTTTCAAATTTTGAATCATTATGTTTCAATTTATGTCAGTTGGGTCACCATATAATATTTTGCTTTTCAAATTGGATCATTCCATCCCATTTCCTAATAGTTGTTGATAACGTGATCATTTATTACTAACAAATATCCTACATGGCAATTAAAATGTCATCAACTCAACATGTTTACACATCACAAAATTGTTAACACTCAAAAGTTCGTAACCAAATGACGTCGTAAAGGTCACATAGGTCGTAATTGTAGAATTAGGGCCAAATTCGCAAAGAAAACTACCCAAATTGTTATTAGACATAACTTCGTATACACTTATTGCCTTGTCACGTGTTACCTATCAAATCAAATCTTAGACGTACTATTTGCCCGTAAAAATTTGTAATTTACGGCATAGATTGAGTCCACGAAATAGGGTGTGTGAAACAATTTAATTTTCAACATCGTTTTGGGAAGAAATTCTGAAGGTTTGTATTTTGTTCCCTTACACGTGCCCCTAATATATGTGAAAAGAGCCCTCAAAATAAAATACGAACGAACAAATGGATCTATAAATCGAGGTAGAGCAACTCGAAATGCTAAGGGTCCATTTAATTTGTGTTTCAGTTTTCAATATTGAATTTAGTTTAGATTTTCTATTTTATGGTCCATTTTAAAATTAATAAAAATGTGTTTGATTTGTCATTCTAAAAAACTATTTCTCAAAATAGAAAACAGAATAATATGTTTTGTTTGAAATTTTAAGAAATTATTTTATAACGTTTTCTTTCATTAATTTGATTGTTCAGTAAAATAAAATAATTTTATATTAATATATTATCAACAATATATACATTTTAAAGTTGGTAAATCTTATGATATTTTTTTCGTTATAAAAGTAAAATGCAAAAAATAATAAATTGAGTTGACAAAACATAGTAAATAAAAAATAGAAATTAATGATGCTGAGAAATTATCTGTTTTCTTTTAATTTTTTTAGTATTTTAGTATTTTTTTTTAATTTTTAGAATTTTATTTAAAATTTAAAATTTACATAATTTTTATGTTTTTAGAATATTTTTTTTCAGAATAGTATATTCTTATTTTCTTAGATTTTTTATTTAAATGCTTATTTCTCTTGTTTTGATAGGTTTTGTTGTTTTCTTTGAAAATACTGAAAACGTTAAAAAAAATAAAAAAAATTAATATTTATGTTATAAGTTTAATTTTATTTTTGAAACGCATTACCATACAAGTGTTTTACAAGATTGAAAGTTTAAAACAACTTGATAACAATAAACGAAACGCATCCTAAGGCTATGTTTGATTACCTTCTTTTTCCTTGGAAAATGAAATTAGAATTCCAATTTCTAACAAAGACAATGTTTGATTGGCAAAAAGTAAATAGGAAATTATTTCCTTGGGTAGGGGCCACGCGCCCAAATTCCTTCAAATTGGTGAAAACCAATTCTTACTAAGGTGTGAGAATTGGTTTTCCAACCTACCATCATTTTTTACTTTAATTTTTTTTTTTAAAATCAATATAAACAAATTTCATAATCAAGTGTAAAAAAAATTTCACTTTCATAGACAATTTTGATGTAAACAAAGGTCNACTTTAATTTTTTTTTTTAAAATCAATATAAACAAATTTCATAATCAAGTGTAAAAAAAATTTCACTTTCATAGACAATTTTGATGTAAACAAAGGTCAAACGAACACTAAATTTTGATTAAAAATAATAATTTTTTAGGAAACATTTTTTTTTCGTTTTTTTTTTTACTTTTTGACAATGGAAACAAATTTTATAATCAAGTGTGGAAAAAATTATCACTTTAATGGATAATTTTGATGCAAACGAACACAAAATTTAAAAAAATTTCGAGTGAAAAATTATACTAATCAAACACACATAATTAACAATTCTCTACAAAATAATTTCTAGACAATTACTTTCCCTAAAATTCATTTTCTTTCCACCCATTTTCCACCCTTCCTATCAAACAGACCCTAAGGTTTCTAAAAAAGGCTAATAGAAGATAGAAATGAGCTTCGTTCCATATGCAGTGAAACCTCAATAAAATAATAGTTTTGCTTAAATAATAAAATTCTTCAATCTCGACAAGGTCAGTGTATTAAATTAATAACTCTACTAAATGCATAAGCTGATAATTTTTTAGATCATTTAGAGCCCAAAGAATAAAAAAAAATAACTACTTAAATTCATAAAAGTTCATAATAATACAAATTAACGAACTTCTAACTTGACAACATTTTTTCCCATCGCCTCTTTTTCAAAACTAGTGAGACGCACATGCAATGCACGTGCCATGATATATTTGACTATGTAATAGCGTGAAATTTTTTTTTTCCTCTGAGCCTTTGCCAACACCCGAAACTTCGTCTCGATTACCGTGCCTAATGGTGAAACACTCAACCTTACCAAAAGTTCGGTATGATTGAAGATGGGTATACCAACATGAAGCTATTCTACCCACAGATTAAAATCAATTTTTGAGGGAAACAAAATCTCCTTTTACAGTCTCAAATGCAGCTTCCTAAAAATACAACTCTGGACAGGGGACATCATTTGAAAAAACATACGTTTTGCTCAGTTGGAGCTGATTTTCAAAGACTGTAATACTGGCATCATATAGTGTTGTGTGCACTATGTTTCCCTGTGGTAGTTTTGAATGGACATAAAAACATGTTTGTTTTTTTATAGGAATTTTATATAAGCAAAAAAATGAAGAGTTATAAATTAGATTTATTTATTGAAAGATGTTAATCTAAAGATCCATTAACACCATGTTTTGATATCTAGTGCTACTATGTTTTGCCTGTTTTGGTGATAATTTTTCAACAACAATTACTTTTGTTTGCCAGTTCTTCTCGTTTAGATTGATATGTGGTATGAACTTAAAGTTTCGTGCCATGTTGTTAAGGCTGAAACAAAGAAGAGATAAACATGATGAATAATGAGATATAGTCAAACCTTCGATTTTAATATTCCGAAGAATTATATTAATATGAACATAAACTGACTGAACTTATAAAACCACATATCCGATCTCAAGTAAAATGAGCAACCAAAATGAACAGGGATAAGTCATCTAGCCTATCTCAATGTATAATACTTTTAACTTTTCCAAGTAATTTTTAATTCTAGACTTTCAAACGGACAAACACAGTGGATTCAAAAGTACATAAGACTAAACAGGTAATAAGTTAATACTCACTGTTTTTTCTCCTTTTTCTCTGGAGGCTTTACAACATAACCTAGGAAGTGAGAATGAAGTCTAAAATTATATTATCAAGCAACATACTCATTACTCACATATCACTATGACAATCCCTTCAAGACGTCAAGAATGAAAGCAGCTAGGAGTTGGTAGTACCGATTCTCATTTAAATTAAAAGTGCATCAGTGATGATTATGGAATGCATTTCTAACAACATGAGAAGCATATATACAGTAAATAAAAAATAAAATTAGAAACAAAGATATTATTTACATGTATAAAAGGCCTTTTAATCAAAATCTGGGAAAGGAAACCAAAAAAATGAAAGAATGTGTAACAAGTACACCTCATATACATGTGTGAATCCATTCAGGCACTAACTTTTGGTCCATTAATTTTATAGTATTTAGAAATAAATGCTCATTTCCGGCAGGGAAAAAATCACCTTGTCCCACCTATACTCATTCCACACAAGAGACAAATTATTGGCAATACTGAAAGGTCCATTTTCATAGAAAAGTGCCATCTCATTGCTACAGCCTGGCCCTCCAGTCAACCAAATAACAGCAGGGTCCTCTTTGCTGTTGCGTGATTCGAAGAAAAAGTAAAACATTTTGCAACCATTAACAATAGTTTAGCCCCAATCCATTTACCATGTAATACGGGGGTGGGACTCAAGAAGGAACATGGGAGCTACCAAATAGGAAAAAGCAGATTAAATATTTCCTGGGGGGAACAATATGTATAATAAAAGCCTGGTGTAAATTTTTTGAGAATGTGTATTGTGAAAAGTTCTTTGGAGGACGTGTGAATAAAAAGTAGGGAAATGTCATGAGCCCACATGCAAAATGAGCTTGACAAAAACTAAGTTTTAAAGAATATCCACCAAACTGGGGCTAAATTAAAACTCCCATATTGATCACAACCATAATTATTCAATAATATGCATTGGCTGCTGCCATGTGCAAAGAAAATGAAAATCATCAATCCTCATTTACCAGTGAAATCAACTCATTTTGCCTCTAAGAAGATTATCTAAAACAATGTGTTCCTTCCCAATTTTCTTTCTTATCAGCTGGAAGACGGCAACTGAACATGTAATGCTGAGCAACATGCTAAACGTAGCAGGTTTTTCACTAAAATACTGAGAAGGCAGAAGGTAAAAATGATCTATTTCTATACATCTACATTTACTAAGCTTCAAACATGCAACAATAACAGGATGACGAAATGCTTGAGCTAAGAAAATAGACACAAACCCATTAGAAAATCAAGTACAATTTTTGAAAAAAAAAAATCAAATCCAAGAGAATTACTTAAGACCACGGAGATCAGAATATAATACTCAAAGAAATTTAGTAAATATTGGACTGTAGGCTTTCACAACATCTATAAGTAAGAAACCTCACAAATTCACAAAATCAAATAAAAAGATCATTTAGACCTAGAAAAAATGGAACAAACATACAGAAGGCTCGACTTAGCAGTGAATGTTCTTCTTCTTGCGATTTCGTCGGTGTCTCAGATCTTTGAACGAGGGTAGACTTCGTTGGAATCTAGTGGTTCTATATAGAAGCAGTTCGACGGCAGCGTCCTCAAGATCGAAGGATTGAAACTTCGTCGGAATCCGGTGGTTTGTATAGAAGCAGTGTGGCGATGGCGTCCTCAAAATGAAGCGAATGAGCATTGGTTGTTCAGTACAGAGATGGGGAAAGTGAAAGAAGAGGAAGAAATAGTGCGGTAGAGGCGATTGAGGAAGAGAGCAAACTTCAATTGAGTGCAGAAATAGGGAAATAGGGCGGAAATGGGAAAAGAGTGAGTAAGAGAGCAAAACTTCAATTGAGTGCAGAAATGGGGAAAGAATGAGTAATAATAATAATACAATAATAAAATAAGGCTCGACTAGCGGCTCAACCAACTCAGCCAGGCTTCGATGGTCAAACGACTTGTGAATAGTGAAAACAAAAGTCAACTCTTTTATTAATGTAGGATGTAGAATATGTATTTGAAATCTTTTACTCTTTCTTTGCATCCAAATCAAATTCAACTCCATCCCTATTTTTTTGCAATTCACATAATACATTTGGCTTGTTTTCCATGTTTTACAAAATAATTATTTAAGATTACAACTGCTTGAAATGCCTATTTAAAAGAAATTGTTGGTAAAACGCAGCTATCATTTGAATCATGATCACCATTAATAGGTGTATTGTGTATCCTTTGAATAATTTCTTAATCAGTAGGAAATTCCATCATCACATCATTTTCACTGGGATAGTTAAAAGGTACTCAATATCCATCACATTTCAATAACGTGGACCAAAAATGGTTTTGTGCAATCCATTGATTCTTTCATCTTCACTGACTTTTGGCTCAACGATAATATCTTCATTTCATCGAGTCTTGCAGTGCCGAAAATTATTTACAATAGTTGTTGTCTTCACATCAATTGTCCAAGCCGCATTAGCAAAATTGATATAATTCAATATGTTTTTCAGGATTTGTTGCTCCTAGCATGTAGCCTTCTAAGAAGTTAGAATGAAAACAATGTCGATAATGAATTTTTAGTGTTCTAATGTTTCAACCTCACATAGTTGAAGATTTGATGTTGTGTTAGGTGGCAAGAAAAATAGTTTCAACATTTCTCAAGCCTTTTATCACCCCTGGATGTGCTGGGCAATTACCCACAATAAGTAGTATCTTTATACCATTCATAGCAAGTGACTAATCTTCTTCTAAACTATAAAATAACCCTAATTCGTCCATATTATAGATATTATTCGAATAAATCATTTTTGAATCTTCGATATTCTACATTGCAGCAGCTGAACCACTAATGAGTGATATTTCGCTCATGATATTAATGTCATTAAATTTGTTATGTGGTTAATTCTTATGAGTTGTTGATATTTTAATGCGTGATTTTGATGTTGTGAAGTAGGTTGATGAGATTGAAGAAAATAAATAAAAGTCGACAAAAGTGGAGAAATGAGCTAAATTGTAAGAGATCCAAAGTTCGGGGACTAAAGTGCAAATACTCAAAAGTTGAGCCGAACCTCATGATGAAGATTTGAGAGTTTTAATGGTCAATTGGATGGAGAAATAAGTCAAAGGGATCAAATATAATCAACGTATGATCACACATCATTTTTCAACCGAAAATGCTATGCTCTAGATTTGTTGTCTCATATTTAGACTCATTTTCGACATAGAAAATGTTTGAATTAGAAAATTATATCTGAAGCAAAGTTGTAGCTATTTGGGTCATATTTCCAAAGCATCTTGAATCACTTCAATCAGATATTGAGAGAAAAAGTTATGATAAAAATACTAAAAGATACGGAATGTAGTTTTTTTCACCGAAGGCACCCACGTCGCTGAAAATCAGCAGAGTTCGCGGCGCCAAGGCACCATTGGGCGAGAAAACGTGTTTTAATATTTTTGGATTCTT